>JAMPIV010016574.1:82500-121883 GCA_024509875.1 Oreohelix idahoensis | reverse complement strand
CTCGTAACCTGATATAAGGGAGACGCCTGCAGCTGGGTTTTCGTCACTTCTTGGTGGTGGAGTGTACTTCTCTCACACGAGTGCGTATTATACATTCAGTACTTCGAACGACGTCTGATAGTCTTGAAACCACGAACGTTTGGAAAAAATAGTAAGGACAACAAATGCCTCTGCTAGAGTACATTTGTGGACCTGCCCATTTTTAAACAGGCGCATTTCTCGCTGTTCCACCACCACCAATGTTAATCTCTCAGAAGAATTAAATTCTCGAGTACACAGTGTAGCTCAGGGAAGATGAATAAAATTATCCATATTCCTCTGGGTATTAACTGGGAAAATGTGTCTGGATAGCGCGAATAATGAGTTGCCTGAGTTACAATTAACAAAGTGCATATATCTCACAAAATATTATACACTATAGGCACATGGGATGTAATCATCAGTCATAACTGAGGTCACCTCTGCTGTCGGTTTTCCGCACGACTAGCTAGAAGAAATCACCAGCGCTTGCTGTAGTGGTTTATGAATATACTAGTTTCATATGTTGAGGTTGACAGCCTTATATTTAACCACTTACCAAGAAAAATATGTCAAATTTACATTTGTAAAATAATTGTTCACTTACCCAAAGTTTTGGAAATACACAATCTCCTCACGCAGGTTAGAATGGACACGAGCAATTTAGGATATATGCTCTCGGACCACTTTTCTGGAGATCGAATTTGATGATTGAGATTAGCTGATTTCTGATTTATAATTACAATCTAAGGGGAATAATCGTGAAAACAAGAAGAAGGGGGTCAAGAGTATTACTTACGTCCCTTGATTACGGGGTTTTTGTTTTGTCTGATCTTGAGTGAGAATTCTAATGTTGTGTTTTGGGTGAACTCGGCTACGTGATCGTGCGCACTATAAATTTTTTGAATGGGTGAGCTGTTTGTCAGAAATAAATGTTCTGGAGGGTTCCAAAATAGTTGTAATTGTAAATCGATGTTTTATATTAAGTCAGTCAGATTCGAGATGCGATAGCGTTTAGAAGAGAGTTTGCTTTGAGTTGTGTTAGTGTTAGAAATGGCTGCGAATTGGGAGTTTCATCGAGTGATAAAGCCAATAAATGTCTTGGTTGACTCTGCTGTGGCAGAAAAGTTATACTTATCACACAGACTCTCAAATCGCATTTTCTTGCTACAAATTGTGTGCGACAGATTTGTTACTTCTGAGGACAAGATGCCAGTGTTGCCAGTGAGAGAAAATGTGTGTATTTCGTAACAAATCAGGTACGTTAAACATTATAAGTATATTACTAATAGTGCAGTACAGTAGACAAGCTGACAGGCTAGCGAGTAGAAGATAAACTTGGTAAATCGGCATCCCTGACGTTCAGGCCAGTATCCTTAAGATACACCAAGCAGAAAATAAGAAATATGTCAGCATAAGAGAGAGACAATGTTTACATGAATAATTAGATAGCAGATAAGATTTTAACAACAGTGGTGTGACGGTTTTACCTCCCCTGCTTTGCAGTGGTGGTCCAACAGTGGCAAAAACTCAAGAGTATATATTATAAGCTTCAATAGAGTCTATCTTTACACAAGATTACTCTTGGCAGAAATGTCGATAGACGAGTAGTAAAGCTTCTATCACAAGGGAGTCTTCATAAGATATTCAGATACGCGAAAACAATGCTGGCTGTCGCTAAGCACGTTAATTCTATAATCTACCGATACTTTTATGAAGAATTTAGCAATGGTTTATTCTAGCTCGTTAATTCTAGCTGAGTTAATCAATAGAATTTATTATTTTAATGTATATATATAGCTCTGTTTAGAGTGTGTGTTTAGCAACTTTGACTGAGACAAACACGTAGTACATTTAAAAGATTAAATCGAAATTAAATTTGTAACATTACAAATAACAAAATTTAATAATCACTTTAGGTTTTAACAGTTGGAAAATAATTTGAATAGTTATGAGTGAAGAAAAGTTACTCATCACGTTAGTTATGGTAGTGTGGGGTTATAAAAAGTTCAAGTGGCAGCATATAGGTTAACTTAGCTACCAATGATGATTCTAATCCTCCTATTGATGGGTAGGTTTTCTGTACACTGCTGTCACTCGTCTCTGATCAAGGTTTGTAGGGTGAAGCTCGTTTCCCAGGAAAGTCTAGGAGAGTCTTCAAAGCTGGTCTGCCGTCTTAATGCGTAAACCGCTTGTCCCTGCTTGTGCCAGAAATGGTCCTTTCTGCTGGTACCACCAATAACTGGTAATAGAAATAGAAACGAAACGCTCTTCTGAGTATGGCGTTTTCCGACACAGTTATGTCGTCCCCCCCCCCCCCCTTCATTCCTCTCTTCTATTCTACCATCCCATGTCAGAATTTACCCTCAATGAGAATTAAATTTAATCCCTCGGGATAAAACTTCCTTTACATTTAAACTGAATAGCTTTAGCTTTACATTACATTTAAATGAAAAGGCTGAACGTACTGATATAATATGTTTTACATTTACACCTCCGCTGTTTGAAAAGTGTTCACAATATAAATTCATTTATGTTTCCTTTACATTTACACTTGTGGAAAAGTTTGAAACTTCTATTAATTTAAAATCAATATTTTCACTTAGACATTCACGCTGGTTTAAAGCGTGAAGCCTTACATTAATTTTAAAGTGAATATATTTATAGGGACATTTACACTGCTTTGAAAATGTAAGTCTTATGCTTAGAATGTACATCATGTCTTTCATCTTTCCATCCCTGCTCCATAGGGAATCTGGAACTACTTTATGCTTTTAGTTCTCTTTACGAAACTATCAATAAAACAATCACTAGCCCTTGCAATGGTGGTCCATGAATCATCATTCTAGATACTGAGGTTGCCAGCCCCAAATGACTTTGACATCCAATAGGGAGTTCCACACATTAAACTTCACGTGGTAATATATACATATATATATATATGTTAGTTCACATGTTAGTAATAAAATATGAAATGTAAATCACAACTTACGCCAATCCTGGCTACAGACTTGTCGCACAGATGAATAAAAGAGACGAATCTTTCTCTTACACGTGTCTGGGATTTCTTTTAATTTTACAATAGATTGCCCATTCTGACTCCGTGTTTCTTCAGTTTCCTAGTCCCGGTGTTCCTTATTAAAATGTAGAGATTTCCTGTGCTTTTGTAAGTCTTATCTGGTTCTCCAATAAAAGGTCCGGTTTACAGATAGGAATTATGAATCTAGTTCTTCACTCTGGCGAAGGTCTGATGTTGTCTTGGCGAGCGTGCAAATCACAGAGAAATAAAACTGTGAAATTGGTCAACCTATATTCCCTCCAATGATGTTATGAATCTAATCAGAAAGATCCAATCATTTCAAACAGGTCGGGTGTGGCACTTTCCAAATATTTCCTACACGGTAAATTTTGCTAAAGGTCACGTCTCCCATATATGGTAATATGATGTCTTGCATACACTCTCACCAACATATTGTCTAAAATGTAATAAATTTATGATTACTTTTTTAAACAAGTGACCTGAAGCGAGTATATCACTCTTGTCTGCCCACAGGTGTCACACAGACGGTAAAGTTGGTGTAGCAGGGATGACCCGGAAGCGCTTATGTCATAAGTTTCGCCTCGTGCTCGGGTTATCATGTGTTTCGCCAGACAAACAAATCTGGTTCTATTCAACACTCCTTGTCGCTTGAAAAGATGATCAGACCGATATTGTGATAAAATACTTTCGCTGACTGTCTAATAACCTGGCGTAACTTAACACGTCTTCGTGAAGCGTGAATGCGACACAATAAGATAAGAATTACTCCCGTAGCAAATACTGTCATAGGGAGTTGGCATGTTAGAGACTTCACCATGCTATGTCCAGCATATAGCAAAATAGTGAAAATACAAATGAAAAGGCACGATTTATGCCAAATAAAAGCGATGAGTGAGAAAACTGAAGAGAAAGAAAGGATACTGCCGGAGGGCTGAAGGCGTGAGAGATCACACAAAATAGCATGTTCAGACGTTTTGTTACAAGTGGTTATCAAGCAGTGACCACAATAACCACTAGACACAATACAATTACTGAAACAAGAGAGAGAGCGATAGAGTGACTCTGAGATTTTACCTACTGACCTTTTGCTGTACAAGTCTGTCAACCTCATGGGAAGGTTGGGCATATCATTCTGCATTTTTGATCACTTATGTAAATAAAGTTCAGCGTTAATTGTTTACTGCTGTCAGCGTGAAGTCAATCTTCCACTGTTGTTACGAGTAATGTTATCGTCTGAGAGAAAGTTTTCTTATCACTATACAACAAACTGTCTACTGCTAAGGTAGAGATACGAAACCTATACGATCAACACAATTAGAAGAAAGGTATAGTAGACAACCATTTTCAACGGCCACGTCATTGCCCACAACCGATTAGACCGGAAATGATTATATCATTTAACTGCTCCATATCCCTTGAGTTATTTTAAGTGCGTGTGTATAATCCATCACCAGATTGATATTTCCCGACATGCTCCTGTGCAAGCAAACAACTATCAAGCTATCAAGCAGCAAACCGGGGAGACAGAAAATATTATCAAAGATAAAACAACCCACTGTGGCCATCTTAAGGTTGTTTACATATTAATCGGGCGCTCCGATTCACTGTTTGGTCGGAAATGGGTGACGCATTCGTAAAAAACATTTCACTCTACAGATCCAGGAGTAAATATGGGTTCCCAGGCCCGGCTGAAAAAGGAGGAGGGCGGCCTGCATGGAGGCCGTAAGGAGGCAGCCCCTCCGCCATGCAAAGGCACAACAGCCCAATCACCTGTTTGCTTTAAAACATTATTACGCGAACTACAAGAGAGAAACCGGACTGATTCTAAAGGCGACGAACTGGAACGGACTACGGACTACGACTTATGGAACTTGGAACACAAGAAGTATAAATGGGAAAGAAGAGGAGCTGGTGGAAGAGATGAGGAAAGCAAAATTATAAATCCTGGCTATAACAGAAACAAAGAAAAAGGGACAAGGAGTCATAGACCTCGATGGCAACACACTGCTCTACTGTGGTGTACCCACATCTGAAAAAGCTAAAGGGTTGCATTGTGGTCAAAAACTAAAAAGATAGTATCAAGGGATGGAACTTTGTCTCTGAGCGCATTATGGTTGTAAAACTAAAAGAAGGAGAAACCATAGTCAACCTGGTCATAGTGTATGGGCCAAATGAGGATGAGAGAGCAGAGGTCAAGGAGGAATTCTTCGAGCTGCTTCAAAGGACAGTGGATGACTGCCTAGATGAAATTATCATGCTCGGAGATTTCAATGCCAGAGTTGGAAATGACCATGCTAGATGGGGTGGAGTTATCGGAAGATATGGAGAACACACTGTCAATGGAAAGCAACTCCTTAGATTCTGCAATGAGCAGAATCTGATCATTACAAACACAAAGTTCCCACATAAGCGCATACATGCATACACTAGGTGAACCAACAAAGAATGAGAAGTCAATGTGATCGACTATGCCATTGTTAGGAGGAGCTCATTCAAATATGTCCGGGATGCTAGAGTCTGTAGGGGGCCAGAGATTGGAAGTGATCACTACCTGATTACAATCAAAAGAACAACTGGAAGAGTTGCTCAGCCTAGGAACTGCCCAACATCACCCAAGAAACTAAGTAAACGAACGGGAGAAATGAGCTTTAAGACCTACAAGCTGAGAGAGCCAGAAATTAAGACCAGATATCAGGGGCTTATTGCTACAGCGGTGAAAAACACAGAAGAACAACCTGATGACTTGGAAACCCTCTGGCTTAAATTCAAGGACATCATAAAGACAGCTGTTGCAGAAGCATGTGATGAAGTTTGACTTGGGAACAAGAGAAAGAGGACACCTTGGTGGACAGAGGAAGTCAAAGAGAAAATAAGAGAGAAGAAAATGGCATGGAAACAATACTTAGGAGCTAAAAACACAGCAGGACAAATAGAGAAATATAGAGAATATGTGATACTCAGAACAGAAGCAAAGAACAAGGTGCTAGCAGCAAAACAGAAGTCCTGGGAAGAATTTGGAGAAAAGCTAGAAAAAGATGCGCAAGAAAACCAGAAATTGTTCTATACGACCATAAAGAACATGAGGAAGGAAAAACAATGCCCTTTCAAATTTATAAAGGACAAGCAAGGCAAATCGCTTACTGCCCCAAAGGAAGTAATGGACAGATGGAAAGAATATTTCTCAGAACTCCTTGATGGTGAACAAGGTCAAGCATCAGACATGATTACCACTAGCACAGAAGAGGAAACCAATGGTGATGAAGATGACATAAAGATGGAAGAACTGAAGGCAGCACTGGAGAAAATCAAGATGGGCAAAGCAGCAGGGCATGATGGTATAACACCAGAAATGGTTAAGTACATGGGAGTATCAGGCGACCTATTACTCTTAAGGGTCCTACAGGCAGCGTGGTGCAACAAGACCGTACCAAAGGATTGGGAGATTGCCATCATAACACCAATTTTCAAAAAAGGGTGACAATCGACAATGTGGAAACCATAGAGGCATATCCCTTCTCAGTGTCCCTGGTAAAATCTACTCTAGAATCCTAGAGCAGAGACTCCAACGCCTAGCTGAGCCACAATTGGATGAGGTCCAGTGCGGATTCCGAGCTAACCAAAGTACTCAAGACCTAATCTTCACACTCAGACAGCAGAGTTTGAGTATAAGAGTGAGATCCATCTTTGTTTCATAAGAGTAGATCTGGAAAAGGCGTTTGACAGGGTCCCCTGGAGCAAACTTTGGGACTGTTTGGCAAGGAAGAACATTCCAGCACTTCTGATTCATGCTATACAGAGCTTCTACAAGTCTTGCAGAAATTATGTGAGGACAACAAACCATAAGTCAGAAGAGTTCAGGACCACCACTGGTGTAAGACAAGGTGATATTGTGGCCGTGTACATAGTTGTTCCTTTGGAAACAGACTATATTCTTACAAGACAGAGGAAGCACAGACCACCCCATAATTTTATATTTTATGAGAAACAGAAAATAATAAATAGTGTCACATATTTAGGGTAGAGTCGCTTCTACACGCCATTTCTAATAATTGGGTGATTTCCCCTGACCAATCGGATAGCTCAGATTTACCCCGGGGAAAGTGGAACAACGACGCCATTTGGGAGTAGAATGAAAGAGCGCAACTCAAGAGGTCGTATCTGGTCCAGCTCTACATATTTCTTAGTTTGAGAAAATCAAACTTCAACATTTCTTATAAAATGTGTATTTCAGGACATTGAGTGGTTATATATATATATTTCTTACTGGCGTAAGTAGTGACAATAGTTAAATATGTATTTTGACTAGAGCCCCCACCCCTCGTCGCAGCAGACATAGGTTAGAGGATTTGCGTAAATTTGCAAAAAAATGTCTTACACCTCAAACCATGTAGAGTAGAAAATATTCTTGTGTTGGAAAGCATTTAACTCAAGGAATGCTTATGATTAAAAGAAATCAAGGACAAATCTGAGGAGATGGGTAAATGTCGTCGAACCCAAAATAATAAGACTGTAACTTAAAAAGAAGGAACACGGTGGAATGAGAAGGTTCGCCATATTTGACAATTGAGTAGGCCTACGAGACAAGGATGCAAAAAGGGATTTTTGCATCGATGAAAGCATCTGATGAGATGATAGAATTTTATTATACTTATTATTGTAAAAATGTTCTGAATTCCAGACTTTGTTGAAATTTTAAGTTTCATGCTGAAAGATATTAAAAGTTTTGCATGAAATCGAACGCTGTTGAAAAGGTGAATTACTACAGTTTTGAGATCTAGATAAGAAATCTATCCATTTCAATTAAATTCGCTACATCAACACCTAAGAGAAGAAAATCGAAACTGGTAACACAAATTTAAGAGAGAAATCTAAATCTCTGGTGATTAGGCCAGTTAAACATCTGCTCTCTGTAAAGTAAACTGAAAATACTGCATATACCGGCACTGCCACATGAAGGTATATGGTGCCGTTCCAGTCCTAAGGAACACCTGCCCCGGCTACATGAAGGTAATATGGTGCCCGTGATCACTTCTCTTTGATAAAGCGAATAACTAGCGATCATAGACCCTGGGCGACTTACTACAAAAGTTTCAACCGCTGGGTGTGGAACAACAACAACAACAACCACAGAACCAACCCGTAAATGCACAACCACTGCAGCTCCAGGCCAGACAAACTATGGAAGGACCAACAATAATAGCGCTACGGCAAATTACTGAAACCCTACAGAAAAATGACAACTACGCGAAATTCACACAGGTTAGATCCATTGTTCAGCCGTTCGATGGGGAAACAAGAAAAAATTCAGAAGATGGTTGTCCGACATGGAAAAATTTGCGGCACTAGCAGAGAGCAACAACGGATGAAGAGAAAAAGAAAATCGCTCTGTTAGGTTCTGATTCGTACGTGACTGATTTTTTAAGAAGGAGGTCCCAGCAGTACCCCACAGAAACCTACGAGTCCCTAAAAAAAGAGCTCACCCAGAGAGAGGGGGAAAGCAGAGGCAAAATGCATGCTTGGTCAGTCCTTAGAAGCATGAAACAGGAAAGAAATGAACACGTAAAACTTTTTGGAGATCGATTCCTCAATATGGCAGAAGAGGCATTTTGCGGAGAAATCCCTACCACACCTGATGTAGAAATACAGTTAGTGGGGATATTTGCCGATGGCCTTAGAGCGGAAAATATCAGAAGGCATCTTATTAGAAAAGAACCAAAGACTATTGCTGAAACACTCCAAGCCGAAATACAGGAGGCCAATCTTTACCGAAGGATCCAACAAAGAGCAGGTAGGGCACACCGACCAGAATCTAGGGACTATGATGAGCATGAGCCTATGGAAGTTGACCATACCAGGAGGCAATGGACTCGCCCACGACAACGAGATGATAGGCCCCGCAATTATAGACCCCCCACACAGAGGCAAAACGACGTCAATAATGTCAATACAAACGGATGCTTTACATGCGGTAGGCTCGGACATGGTTACAAGTCCTGTAGAGCACAAATTACACATCACGCACACCACCCAGAAGAGAAGGTAACCAACCACAACGACCCGCACCACCCCCCACGTGATTACACCAGAAAACAGTATACCAGAGGCGCACCTCAACCCCTCATGCGTCAGGGAAACGGCCGCGCCACTCACTAAACAGGACCGTTAGTGAGGGCAACAATCACAGAAACTGGACCAAAACAAAAGAAACAACACAGAACAGAAATTGTCAAGTGGGCCCATCCAGTAAAATACAATATGAAGAAATGTTGCATGATGGAACTAAAATACATCCGGACCCCAGTTCCTGCATCATGTCTATACATGGCCAACAATATAGGGCACTGGTAGATACAGGAGCATCCATCAGCCTTATTAGGTTCCAGCTGTTCAAGAGGATCCAACACTTAGTACGATTTCAACCGTCCAAAACACACCTAGCTTCAGTCACGGGACAAAGACTAAATTCAGTTGGGACAGCATGGCTAAAATTTTCCTTAGGCGAAACAAATTTTGAACACCCATTTGTCATTACTAAAGGAATGTCTAGAAATCTTATCCTAGGGAGAGATTTTTTTAACAAACACAAAGTTCGAATATACTATGACCTCCACAAAATCAAAGTCAACAATACGTACATAGATCTCCAGGACGATATCCACATAGCGTCTTTAGTAAGGATTACAGCTCCCATAACGGTGGCTCCAAACTCCCTGGTCATAGCAAAAGGCAGAGTAAAAAATTCTGAGTACATAACACCAGGGCAATCAATTCAAGTACAGCCCCTAGCAGAAGAAAGAATTATTGATGACCCATTGTTGCAAATTACAGAGGGAATCGCTGAAGTCTCGAAGTCCAGAGATTTCCCCATCATGATATTGAATATGTCAGGAAAAACTACCACTATAAAAAGAGGGACAGTTTGTAGCGCAAGTGGATACGTCAACAATAAGACAAACCAAAACCAATAGAGACCATCCACAAATTGTCTCAACCACTTCCAGTGGACATAATGCACGAAATCGCAGTACAAATAACCAAAGTACACGGAAAGTAAACAGTTATAAGGCTTATGCAGAAAAAGGCAGTAACATCAGTCACAGTTATGTTACACCACAGCATACCCTACCCAGATGGCAGAAACGAACCAGTCCATACATAAGAAGAGAAAGGCCACAGTATGAAAATGACTATAATTACTCATTCTTGCGCCCCAGCACACCAAGAGAAAAGATGAAGTGCTGTATATCACAGAGTAACAGAGAAACAGAAATTGTCTTGCCAGGAGGATATCCAAAGCGACAAGACAGTGATACATGCCCCATGGAGTATCAATATAACTCAAAAACAGGTGGATATGATAAAGTCCCAAAACCAATTGAAATTTCCGAAGAAAAGGAAGAATTCTTATATGACTATACCACAGGAGGATACTATAGCAGCAAAGTTGGAAACAGAAAGAATGAAAAATTTTCGCCCAGGGAAAGAAGACAGCCCTATAGCACAAACAGAAGAAATACAGTAACGTACGCGGATAAGCGCAGTTACGGCAGAAATAATCAGAAAAAATGGCACAACAACGACTACCCCAGAAATATAATAAGAAATGAATATACAGTAAATGCAGTGACAAATGGAAATGCACACAGTACATGGCAGAGGAGACAGTACCAAGCACAGCCCAATGAACGGCAAAGAACTACGCAAAAGAAAGCCACATACCAGGAGCAGAGATTTTTCACAAGATGCAAGAAAAAATGTCCCAAAATTATGGGAATGAAACGGAGGCATCAAGACAGACCAGAGATATCATAGCAGATCATAAATACAGAGAGAGAATAGCTCAGTTACTTGCAACCCTGAATGCCACAGAAGATAATAAGCAACGTTTGAAAACGTTTGTAGAAAAGCACCAGGATGTATTCGCACTCAATGACATGGAATTAGGCAGAACTAACACTGTCAAAATGGACATTCAAACAACCACAGAGGAGCCAATACATATGAAACCCTATCATACGCCCTTGAAAAACAGAGAACTCGTGGAAAGGTCTATAAATGAAATGCTACAGGCAGGAATCATCGAAAGATCCCGTTCCCAATGGTCCTCACCCATAGTGATCGTAACAAAGAAAGACGGCTCCAGTCGCTTTTGCTGCGACTACCGTGCCCTTAACAAAATCACAAAAGTCATTTCCTACCCCCTCCCCAGGATAGACGATCTACTTGCGACGTTAGGAAAGTCTACATACTTTACCACACTTGATGCAAGGTCAGGCTTTTGGTGCATCCCCATGACACCTGAGGCAAAACAGAAATCCACATTCTGTTCACATATGGGAAGCTTTTTTTTGGAATGTTATGCCATTTGGTCTAAAAGGATCTCCAGCAACATATATGTCACTCATGGATGAAGTGTTAAAGGGTCTACATCCATTTGCCCTGGCATACATAGACGATATCCTGATACATACCGCAGGCACGATGGAAGACCACCTCCGCAAGGTTTAAACAGTGTTTGATAGACTCAGGCATAACCACATAAAGTTAAAACTGTCGATGTGTTAGTTTCTACTGACAGACACAAACATTTTAGGCTTTGTCATCAATAGACATGGCGTCAGACCTGATGAAGATAAAGTCAAAGCCATAAGAGAAAATGTCTAGCCCCAAGACGGTGAGACAAACACGCTCATTTATTGGTACAATAGGGTACTATAGGCGCCACATCATCAATTTCTCCAGAGCAGCAGAGCCTTTGATAGCCCTTACCCGCAAGTATGCACGCTTCAAATGGACAGAAGACTGCCAGAGATCCTTTGAGTATCTAAAAAATGCCCTAACCACCATCCCACTGCTTGGACATCCAGATATTTCTCAGCCCATGATACTATACGCCGATGCCTCAGATAACGCAATTGGTGCTTGTTTGGTCCAACCTGTACTAGAAGATGAAACACCCATCCTACCAAACATTCCAAATGAGAAACCCATTGCATTCCTATCCCACGCATTGTCAAAGTCACAAAAACGGTGGACCACCACTGAGAAAGAAGCATATGCTATTCACTATGCAGTACAAAAGCTTGACTTTTACGTCAGAGGAACTAAACACATTATAAGAACTGATCATCAACCTTTGGTTAACTGGCTCACCAAAACACAAGAACAGCCAAAGAAGTTACAGACATGGGCAATGAATTTACAGTCCTACGACACCACTATCGAACATATCCCAGGCGAAATGAACACCTGTGCAGACCTCTTATCCAGGATTAAATATGATGATGAAACTGAAGTGAAAACAAATAGAGTCAAAAATGATGGCACATCCTCAGAGATTGACGATAATGCTAAAGAAATTAATGCAATTACTTCATCAAGTCGAAGAAGTACCTCAGATTCCGCCACTCAAGCAGAAGAAGAAAGCCAAGAGATGTTTGACATGAGAGTAGAACAAGCGAAAGATGCAGAAATTGTCAAGCTGCTCACATACGTGAAAGAAAACCCAACAAAAAGTAAAGATTTTACAGTACACCCAACGGATGGAATTCTATACTATATTGATCAGAAACAAGAAGGGACACTAAGAAAAGTCATTCCAGCACATCTAGTCCCAGAAGTATTGCTACAGTTTCATGATAACAACGGGCACATGGGAAGAGACAAAACAATTGATGTCATAAAGAAAAGGTATTATTGGCAAACTTTCTACAAGGACATTACAGAATATGTAGCCACCTGTAAAACATGTAAATTGAGAAACATGAAGCCACATTTAATTCCCCTTCAAGAAATGCAACCTTCCCATTACCCCATGCAAACAGTGAGCATTGACTTATCAGGTCCTTACCCACTCACCCAATCAGGCAACAAATACCTCCTGCACATAGTTGACCAATACTCTGTTTGGCCAGAAAGTTACCCACTCAGTGATGCCACATCGCAGTCCATCACGCAAATTTTTTTACAAGAATTCATTCCCAGGCATGGCTGTCCAAACGAATCATTTCAGACAACGGTAAACAGTTTATAGGTAACCCATTTAAAGCCACCTTACACCAGCTGAATATTGAGCATACTACAACCACTTATTATTGCCCAAATGCAAATGGCAGAAATGAACGCATGCACGCCACCCTACATGATATTATTAGCAAATATATCAAGGGGAACCACAAATACTGGGACCTATACATTAACCAAGCTCTTGAAGCCATCCGAGTAAACGTGAACGATACCACAGGAATGTCACCCTTTCTCATGCTATACGGAAGAGAACCAAACTTTCCGTTAGACAACCTACTTCGCCCACAAAGAAAATACATGGGAGAAGACCCCATCGAAATAATCCTTCAAGAAAAGTATAAAGCTCACCAGATTGCACAACGAAATACGCAGAAGGCATTTCACAAGAAACAGAAACAACATGATAAATCAGCCAAGCTACCAACGTACAAAATAGGAGACAGAGTATACTACAAGAAACATGTACGCAGTTCAAAATTCGATGACCGATGGTTAGATGGCTACAAAATCATGAAACAAACTACGCCTGTAAACTTCATTATTTGGAATGAAGAGAAACAACACCAAACAAAAGCTCACGTAAAACAAATAAAAATTGATAATCACCGGCCCATTCCGCCTCTGACGACAAATACAAGACCATCAGAAAAGCCACCCTAAAAATTATAATATCCATCCAGCACAGATTCGTCTGACATATCAGAGTCAGAGACGACAGACTCTGAATTTTACCAAGACGACCACATACCCAGACCACCCACAGATGAAATACATCGAGCAAGACAACAACGAGACTCGTCCGAAAGCGAAGAAGATATCCCACCACGCTTGAATTACGTAATAGACTACAAGACAGAGACCTGCGCATTAGAAATGAAGAAATCATGCCACAGACGTCACACGATGACAACACGAAAACACCTTATATCCACACTCAAAACTTACTCCCGCAGTGATAAATCGTCAGCTGATACCTATCACACCCCCCCAGTTCAGGCAGTTCTAGTTTTTAACACTAGTGAAAACCAAACACTGCTATACCACAAGAACAAGATTGCTCGTTCAAAACAATCAGATCCTGAAGAAACTATACCCAAGCAGATTGTTGAACCATATACCAGCGATCTTTATGGAGACGAAACAGAACAAGACATGAGAGAAAGACACAGTGTCAACCCCAGCACACTTTGTCAGAACCCCAACGAACATAATGACAGAAAAATGGTAGAATATACCAACAAGAAACAGACATTGATACAGCTAGTTCCATTGAAACCAATGATGCGGATAGTACATTATTTGTACCAGTCAGCTCCAGCGTCAAACGCGCCTATAAAACAGAATCTGATGACTCAATCCCTAGCAACAAAATTCCGCGTATACAGCACAACTATATCAGACGAAAGATTCTGAAGAAACGCAATCATGTTCCAAAACCAAGCCGAAAAGTGTTAGCCTCATCTCAACTAGTCAAAAACAACAGTGTGCAAATTACTGTGCCCATTGTAACCAGTGCTAACGTTCAGCACAACCAGGTCAGAAGAAAAATCAAGGCGAAACATATACCTGCCTCAAAACCAACAGATGTTCCAGCCATACAAACCCTAACCACAGTAAAACCATCACCGCAATCAAATGATGTTAAGCCATCACCGCATTCGTCAATGTCCTCAGTGTCCCAACAATCAGCAAATGCAGTGTCGTCGCCTATCACACCCGTCGCCACTGCTACTCAGTATGATGCTCGCCTAAGCAGTCGGGACATTGCAAGGTTAGAGATGGTGAAGGAACTAGCGAAGCTGTTCTGAAAAACACGCCCAGGTGTTTTATATGCTCGCAAATCCGAACACTGTCAACGCATATGTGAACAAACCTTTTTAACAATGTACTAACTCTCCCCATGTACTCTATTTTCAGTTTTTGACAGTTCAAATGACTTGCTTACAGACTAAATATGTCAAAGCCTCACTGAGAAAGTTATTTTTTTCCAGCCTTAGAATTCGGATCCCCAAAAAGAAATCAAGACCAGCACACGGAGTTTTTTCTTTAGCTAGTCTAATTGTGAAATAAAAATGTTAAAACAATTGATAACACACGGTGTTACGAGTTTACAGACACCCTTATTTAGTTACATACATTTTCTTAATATTTAGAATGCTCCACAACGATACCTATAACACAAGTGTCACACTATTCTGTTGTAACAATCATCTCCAGTTTTGTAACTGATCATATTTCACGCTCCATTCACCAGCATTTTCATGCAGACACTTTACACCAGTAGTTTTTTTTTTCTTACCCCATACTAATATTTCTTTGATCTATAATATGCTAAACTCCTTTATATCTATCACCTTGATCAATCATACTGTTCCTACTATGACATCTCTTAACAGCACATAATTCATACCCAAAACTAGTATTGTAGGATATGCTATTTTTCTCCACTGGCTTATTTATTTTCTTATGTACATTATTATTTTAGACCCAGATGTATATTAGTACTGTCAAGAATTTTAAACATTCTCCTAAAGAGATTCCATATCCCAACCTTGACTCTCTATAGTAAGATTTTCTTCACTCCACTGTTACAACATCTTTAACTTACTATTTTTCCTTTCCACTATATTGAGACGACATTCTAGACTTGTGATTTTTTAAAATCCCAATCATATTCATTCCTTGGAATTACAATCATGTTGTAATCAGAGATCCTTGATGTACCCTTTTCCTCGCCACTTATTGACAAACAGACACTGCTACAACATTCCTTCTATTCTAACCTAAACTATTACTTGCAACCCTATTGGTTAGGATTTACTATTAGAATATCTAGTGTTTAGTGAATTGATTTTTATCATTCTTTAGTACTTGTGATACAAACAGAAAAGACATAAAAGAAAAAAAAAACAATTAGAATGTTTTTTATATAAGATGCTATATGTTTATATGCCACCCACACACATTTTGATGATGATAAGACAATATTGTAAAACATTGACTGCCCTGAGGTTAGCAGATGAAGAAGAAAATAAATAAATCACCCCATGCCACTCATACCCCCATCAGCTTGATCCCTGATATTCCAACAATATTTTGTTGATATCACAAGTACCCCAATGACATTTGTGCATGCTGATTTTCTGCAAATGAACAATCCCTTGAGAGCATTAGTATATGCTAACCCCAGATTGAACAAATTGCACCTATTTGTTGATGATGCCTTTGCCCATGTTAAAGAAATAGCATTTGCACATGCTGACCTAGCAAATGAAATACCCCATTACCGCATGATAACCACTAATGACACATGAGATGAAGAAGCAACAGGTTAAATGTATGATGAAGATGACATTTTATATTAAGGTGAAACTTTATGTTGTCACAGCTGAGATTTTGTTGTAATGTTTATCACAAAATCCCCCACATTCAACATTGGAGGAGGAATAATCTTAGTCTTTCGTGGTTACGAGATAAGACAAGGGATATAATAGAATATTTGATGATTGACCATGGAACAAATCAGAGCAGATGATTGTTGCAAAACATATGAGGACCATATTTGGAAGTCATTATTGGAGGATTTATCAGTAGACAGATAACACAAATTAATTTATGATATCCCCATGGAACCACAGGTACTAAGGACACAAAATGAGATTAAATAAATGGAGAAAAAAAATAATGACTGAATAATTGCTACGCCCAGAGGTAAAGGAAATAGAGATGCATCCGCAACTTTGGAGAAGATATCTCTTGATTTTTGCTTATTGCCTTGTAATAATAACATTGTTGTATAACAAATGTGACATATTCCCATATCACGAATTAACAGAATGTTGTAAGATAGTTGGAATATAATTGACAATTTAAAATACTCATAACATACCCAGAATTACAGGAGAATAAATAAATTAAATGATTGAATGAAAGTGGACACACTGAGATTTGCTCACCCCGAGATATTGAAAAAAGAAAAATAATTTTTTATCCCAAGGTACAGACATGTCCACAGATATATCATGAGATATTATGAAAAAAAAAAAAAAAACGCGAATATCTAGATTAGAAATGCAGCAAACTTAGTGGTCAAGGACACCATGAAATAACCCCCGCCCCACACTTAAGATAACTGACGGATGAGATTTTTGAATTAATAAGTACCATAAGTCCACCCATCTGGCTGTAGTCAGCGGATGTTACAGGCACCACATAACTCACTGACTAACCCTCGACCAGCGAAGGCAGAGTTGGTGTCGAAATTTTTGTCACATATGTAAAAAGACATGTTTTAGTTCATGTCTAGACATTTATGTTAATAGTATTCTATAAATGATTAGTTGATATATTGATGATAAATATTCGCAAATAGACCAGTACATGGACAAATTAATAAGGAAATATTTCCAGTACAGCAATAAGAGGAATATGGAAGGATCCACATTTTAAATATTGGAGCACACATGAGCGAGGAATTGGACTTATAAAGCAAATGGAAACGGTACACTGTATGCAAGGATAACCAGAAATAATATGGATACATAGTAGTCAGAGTGCCAGGAACTTTGTCTTACGAGAATATTGTAGATTCCTCACGATCAATTGATTATTTTCTTCCTTTCTATGTCACATTTTTTTTTGAGTGGATGATGACCCCCAAAATGTTTTTTTTTCATCTCATATTGTCAAAAGTTCTTACATCTCAGTTGATAGTTCCATAAAATAATTGTTTTGATTGTGTTTTGCATAAAGGTATTGCTAGATAAGGTACATAGGGAGTTACTAAGGATGAATTCTCAAGATAACAGGAGGACTAGAATAGATACAATGATATTGGAACACCATAAATGATACATTGGTGTTATAAAAAAAAAAAAAAAAAGAGACAAATATAAATTGTATACAAGGATGCCTCGAGAGTGACAACATGGATACATATTGTCAAGAGTATAAGCAGTTGTCTTAAAAGAGAAAATAAAGTAATACGGACCCCAATGTAGAAAATTCATGATGATTTGGAAACTATATTTTTCTTTTCCCTTATATTTCATAATATGATAGTAACACATTCGTCTGTTGGTCTATGTTGCTGAACAAATGTGATGTATTGAAAATTTGATGTATGGTGAAGTCAAAGAAGATCTTTGAAGAATAAAAGATAATATAAACAAAATAATATTTCTAGGGTGAAAGAGTTCAAAAAAAAAAAAAAACTGTATAGACAGAAAAGAAGGAATGATTAGAAATAACTGACTAATGACAGATCACCACCAGACGTAACGGATATTGGAGACAAACCACATCACATATTTAAAAAAAAAAAAAAAAAACAATTAATATATAGATACATTTTCTACAGTGACGGACTTAGAACGAATTTATACACTTACCATTGGTAGTGAAAATGTTTATAACAAGGAAACATTCAGATAGATAAATAAGGATAAGCCATGAGGTTTTAATGCTTTTATTGTAAAAAATGATTACTTATAAAAATGATGCTGGTCGTATTATCGTCTGATACATATGCATATTATGTTTAGAGATGTTTTCTACATGTAATAATGAGCAAGTGGCTCATTCACAAAAAAAAAAGAAGAAAAAGATGATGAGTACCCATGAAAACATTGGCTATCTATGAAAGTGGATTGCCATTACCATAGGAATTAGAGATTTTGGACATTTCTTGGAATATTGCAGAGTACTTGGGAAATAGAATAAATAAGTACGCCAGAAAAAAAAAAGATTTTTTTTTAGTACTTGCAGGCTTTTAATATGGAGCAAATAACAGTACAGAAAAGAGATAACACCCCCACCACATCCAAGAGAATGTAATCAACTATATTTTTGAATGAAATGTAATAGATTATGATAATCCAGCCAAGTTCTGCAAATAAGATAGTTTATTGTTCATTCCCCAGTGTTGCCACTCGTCACATTTTTTTTTAGTGATGACCTTATGAGTGTTTTTTGCAGATTTTGTTGGGCAGTGTTGCCAATTTGTAAATTTGGTGAAAAATATTATGATGTGATGAATAAGTTACACTTTTTGAAGTTGATGTCCACTACTAGTTTTTTTTTACATAGCAGACGACCTCATATAGACATAGGACCCCAGTATAGGAATTAGATTAAATTTTTTGGAAATATTTTTTGGACTTAGAAAAATTTTTGAACTTTAAATTTTTTCTGAAAAATTTTTTTTTGAACTTAGAAATTTTTGGGGATGGATTTTTGTTATTGATAGTACTCAAATGTCTCCCTACGGGATACATTTGCGGAGCCCCGGGATCTATATGTGGCCATGTACATAGTTGTTCCTTTGGAAACAGACTATATTCTTACAAGACAGAGGAAGCACAGACCACCCCATAATTTTATATTTTATGAGAAACAGAAAATAATAAATAGTGTCAAATATTTAGGGTAGAGTCGCTTCTACACGCCATTTCTAATAATTGGGTGATTTCCCCTGACCAATCGGATAGCTCAGATTTACCCCGGGGAAAGTGGAACAACGACGCCATTTGTCAGTAGAATGAAAGAGCGCAACTCAAGAGGTCGTATCTGGTCCAGCTCTACATATTTCTTAGTTTGAGAAAATCAAACTTCAACATTTCTTATAAAATGTGTATTTCAGGACATTGAGTGGTTATATATATATATTTCTTACTGGCGTAAGTAGTGACAATCGTTAAATATGTATTTTGAATAGAGCTCCCAACCCTAGTCGCAGCAGAACTAGGTTCGAGGATTTGAGTCAATTTGCAAAAAATAGTCTTACACCTCAAACCATGTAGAGTAGAAAATATTCTTCGGTTGAAAAGCAATTAACTCAAGCAATCCTCATGATTATAAAGAAATCAAGGACAAATCTGAGGAGATGGGTAAATGTCGTCGAACCTAAAATAAGACTGTAACTTAAAAGAAGGAACACGGTGGAATGAGAAGGTTCGCCATATTTGACAATTGAGTAGGCCTACGAGACAAGGATGCAAAGAGGGATTTTTGCATCGATGAAAGCATCTGATGAGATGATAGAATTTTATTATACTTATTATTGTAAAAATGTTCTGAATTCCAGACTTTGTTGAAATTTTAAGTTTCATGCTGAAAGATATTAAAAGTTTTGCATGAAATCGAACGCTGTTGAAAAGGTGAATTACTACAGTTTTGAGATCTAGATAAGAAATCTATCCATTTCAATTAAATTCGCTACATCAACACCTAAGAGAAGAAAATCGAACCTGGTAACACAAATTTAAGAGAGAAATCTAAATCTCTGGTGATTAGGCCAGTTAAACATCTGCTCTCTGTAAAGTAAACTGAAAATACTGCATATACCGGCACTGCCACATGAAGGTAATATGGTGCCGTTCCAGTCCTAAGGAACACCTGCCCCGGCTACAATATCCTGTCACTCTATCTTTTCATACTCCCCATGGACGATGTCATCAAGGCATGTAAGGAGAGAACAAGAAAGTATTCAGTGGGGTACTAGAAGATGAGACAGGTCTGTATTTCAGAGCTGGCATTTGATGATGATGTTGCCCTGATTGCTAAATCAGAGGCACATCTCCAATCCAACCTGCAAGTATGGAAGGAAGAGCTGGAGAAGAGAGGGATGGTCACAAGCAGCTCTAAAACAAAATCCATGGTGATATCACGAGAAGAAAGAAGACATCAGATTAAGCTGGAAGAACAGGTCCTGGAGCAAGTCGGCCACTTTAAATACATCGGAGCTATTATAGACCGAAAGGGAGGCATCAAAGAAGAGTTTGGCCACTCGAAAAGCAGCAGATGGGAGACTTTTTTAGGCTATAAATCGAGAATTCCTCAGCAAGAGCGAGGTTGGTAAGAAAACGAAAATGGCTGTATTCCGCTCCACCTATGTCTCAGTCTTGACATATGGATGCGAGTCATGGACAATCGTTAAGATCGTTACAACCCACAAAAGCCAGATCCAAACCTCAGAAATGAGGTATCTGAGGAAGGTGGTTGAAGTAGCACGAAGAGACATGGTCCGCAACCAGACGATACGTCAAGCCCTAAAATCCCAACCCCTGCAGACCCAAGTAGAACAGTCCCAACTAAGATGGTTTGGCCATGTCTGCAGAATGGTAGAAGATCGGCTACCACTACAAGCATGGAAAACAAAGAGCCAGGGATCCAGACACCCAGGATGACCCAGAGTCCGCTGGGAGGACAACATTAGACAATCTTTGAAGGACCGAGGACTAGAATGGAACCAGGCCAGGAGGAAGACAGCCGATAGGATAGTCTGGCGCTCTCTTCCAAACCTCTACACCTCACGGTAGAAGGGGAACGACTAAGTAAGTAAGTCAAACGAAAGTTAGTGATTACAATAAGCAGTAAAGATGGTACATGAAGTCCAAACATGACAAGAATTGAAGGAAGGAATTGGAAACGATATATGGCGCCCGTGATCAAGTATAGAAAATAAGATGTAGATCAATAATACGAGGGGCGTTCAGAAAGTAATGCACCACATCGTTTTTCTCAGCTAACAATAAAGATAGAAGCATGAAATTTTGCACACTTCAAATATGGCATGTGCCAATTGTGTGCATCAAATTGCACCGCAACCGGCCAAATAATACGACTGCCCTAAACCATTGAAATGGAGCATGTTAGTATTGTTAGCAACATGCGTTATAAACAGCGAATTGTGATAGAATTTCTCGTTGCAGAGAAGGAAACTGTTGTGAATATTCACAAGCGTCTATGTGATGTGTATGGACGTTTTGCAGTCGACAGGAGTACAGTCAGTCGCTGGGTTCAGAGAATCAAAGAATCAGGAAGTGGAGATACGGAGCTGCTTGATCGGCCGCGCTGTGGACGTCCTGCCACAGCCACCAACGCAGAAATGTTGAAATGCGCTGAGGGCATTATTCCTACTGATAGGCGAATCACTACTCAACAATTGGCCTTACAGCTGTCAGTCAGCATTGGTAGTGCAAATGCAGTTATAAAAACTCTCTGATTTTCTAAGGTTTGCGCAAGATGGGTTCCTCGAAGTCTCACAAATGACCACCGATTGCAAAGGAAAGCAATTTCTTCTGAATTGTTGGAGCGTTTCAATGCTGATGGAGAGAACTTTTTGGCTAAGATCGTTACAGGTGACGAAACCTGGGCACATCATTTTGAACCTGAGACAAAAAGACAGTCACTGGAGTGGCATCATCCGCAATCATCAAGAAGAAAGAAATTCAAGACAATTCCTTCAGCTGGAAAGGTCATGATCACTGTCTTTTGGGACATTGAAGGTGTGATTCTTGTGGACGTTATGCCAAGAGGAGAGACAATCAATTCGCAAGCTTACATTAAGACATTGAAAAAACTCAATCAACGTTTTCGCAGAGTTCGGCCGCACAAGAATCCAGCAGACCTGCTTCTCCTTCACGACAATGCGCGCCCTCACACAAGTCTGGCAACACGGGAAGCAATCACCAAATTGGGTTGGACTGTACTACCCCATCGACCCTATAGTCCCGATTTGGTATCCTCTGATTTTCATCTATTTGGTCCACTTAAAGATGTACTCCGTGGGACAAGGTTTGAAGATGATGAAGGAGTGATTCATGCATCGAAGAAATGGCTACATGATCAAGACAAAATCTGGTATGGGCTAGGAATACATGCACTTGTTTCGCGCTGGCATAAAGCCGTACAAGTTGATGGGGATTATGTTGAATAATACCGATGTGTACATGACATATCCATGTATATTGTATATAAATGTCATGCTTTTTGAATAAACAGCTCCTGAGAAAAACGATGTGGTGCATTACTTTCTGAACGCCCCTCGTATTATGTAGAAGAGGAACGCGAGGAAAAGAGAACAGATAATTCTGTCACAGAGACTCGAACCCAGGACCTTCCAAACGACAACACCGCCTAACAATTTCAGGCAGTCTGGCTCACTTGTATAATACAGCCTAGATTTAATTCACTATTTTTCAGTTTTCTAAAGAGCAAAGGCCCTCAAAAAACTAATGTGAAGCCATCCTGTACTGTGCCATCCGATCCAGGTCTTTCCATGTTTTCTTTATCTCTTTCATGCAACTGTCCCCAGTATCCTTCTCCAGATGATTTTCGGTCTTCTTTTACCTCTCTCACCATGGGCATTCCAGACTAAGTACTGTCTTGCCATGCTGTCAACAGATTTTCTTAATGTGTGTATTACTAAAAGCCAGCGTCTACTACTCGACGCTTAGATTGCATCATCGCAGAGTTAGAAACAGTTGCCGCAGTGAACAGACTCTTAACCTACGATATTGAAAGTGTATCGTATTGAAGTTCAGAACCTTCGAGCAGTTGAGAATTAAATATTGCTTTTTTTCCAAATATGAAGACCGATGTGCAGTACATAACGTATGCCACAAACTATCTCAATATTACTAATTGTCCAAGTTTCGTAAAGTCATGTAATGAACATTGAAACAAATCCCGTCAGCTTTTCGGAAAAATACGGAAAATGTATTATTTGCACAGTGAAAGCTAAATTGAACACCAAGTTAAGGAGTGCACACACTTTTTAATTTTGTCGTGGTGTGTTGGCCATTGGCTATAAGTCATAATAAGTGTGACTACAAAGATCCAATGAAGCTGAAGTGGAAGGTACAGGAATGATATGACCACAGGAGAATGAGTGACGTCATCAGGGTATGCAGCAGAAAGAGTTAAACAATAATTGTTAATGATCGGCGGGTTACTTGCTCGTGAATTCCTATTGACCATTTTGATCATGACAAATATTCAAGACGTGGTGTACCAACAATTTTTTTTCTTTTCCTTTACAACTGTCGTACCAATAGGTTTGAGTTATTTTTTGGTCCCGTCTGAGTAGAGTGGATGTTGATAAGTACGTGAGAAAAAAAGGTGTGAGAAATAGATTTCACGGGTGAATAGCTTAAGGAGAAGAAATGTCTCTGGAATGAGTAAGTTTCTCTATTCCAGCCAATCTATACGATTACAAGTATAATTTAGTACAAGACAACCTTGCCCTCCTCATACTTATAAATATAGGTTTAACTACACACACACACAGCTATGTGACAACAAGACACACAAACGTGAAAAACTACGGTTAATTGGGTATGGGTCTGACCAACGCACAAAGTTAAGTTTCTTTTGTTATTTATTATCATTTAAACTTGACAACATCAAACATCTAAAGAAAGATCAAATAAACTCAGATTTACATACATATGAAAATAACAGAATAAATGTGCCCTTCCCCTATGGATAAAAGAACCCAAAGAGTTAATAACCCAAAGGTCAAAGGTTAGCACTATGTTACAGAATAGACAGTAAAGAAACAATTTCCTACTAAATGCTACCCAGTAAAGTAAACAAGTTTAAGCAAAACCCAATGTTGGTAAAGTTCCTGTAACAAAGAAAAATATTCACTCTCTCTGTCATACAGTGGCCACTCAATCACGCTTACCTACATTTGGTGATATCCCTTGGAAATACAATTATCCTGAATATAAAAATTGTCAGGTATTATTTCCCAAATTGGTCCCAGTCCATCCTCTAACAAGTCAAGACTAGCGAGGTGTGGGTTTTTCCTGGATGAACAAATGTCACCGCAAATAGTTAGTGTAGCGAAACATGCTCTTGAGGTTCAAAGTTAAAAAAAGAGGAAAATACTTCCTGTATTGGGAAACATCTGGCTGCAAAAAATGTTACAAATGATGATGATGATAGTCCTATCGGCTGACTGTATGGGAGAGTGCCGATTCTGAAACAGCGTAACTTTCTGGATAGATCCACTTGAATACGAATGTCAGGAGTATAACTGTTCTTTTGTATACCCCAGTGGGCAAGTAAAATTGGAAAAATATCGCTGGGTTTTTTTTAAATTCCAGTTAAATTTACAAGTTAAAATGTTTCTCATGTATCTTTGGCATGTCCTTGCTCACCAATGAAATTTGTGACGCACAAGACAAGAAAAGACAACATTAACCTCTCAGTAAATGAAGAAAAGACCACTGGACGCCCTTGTGATCCGGTCTGCTAGGAATAAAGAATATTTATGGAAAAATGCTACTATTCTATATAGCTATATATATATATATATATATATATATATATATATATATATATATGCACACAGACGGGGACACGACGATCTCTTATCCACTCCGTCAGCCCTGTTTAAAGTTAAACGGCACAGGTGTATTCCTTTACGCTTATACGGTCAGCTTTCGCTAACGCCGAGATTTCAGGTCGAATGGAGGTATGCGCTCTCCCCGCCCTTTTCTCGCGCTTTAACGATCCGCGTATAATGTCAATTATTATTTAATGATCTATATGCGCACTTACACAAAGTATCGCCTGTCTTTAATAATATTAAGTTGTCAACGTCTGATAGTTTAATCGTATGATATTAAATAATAGGCTACTACTTACTACTTAGTCGTTCCCCTTCTACCGTGAGGTGTAGAGGTTTGGAAGAGAGAGCGCCAGACTATTCTATCGGCTGTCTTCCTCTTGGCCTGGTTCCATTCTAGTCCTCGGTCCTTCAAAGATTGTCTAATGTTGTCGTCCCAGCGGACTCTGGGTCGTCCTCGGGGTCTGGATCCTTGGCTCTTTGTTTCCCATGCTTGTCGTGGTAGCCGTTCTTCTCCCATTCTGCAGACATGGCCAAACCATCTTAGTTGGGACTGTTCTACTTGGGTCTGTAGGGGGTGGCATTTTAGGCCTTGACGTATCGTCTGGTTGCGTACCATGTCTCTTCTTGTTACTTCAACCACCTTCCTCAGATACCTCATTTCTGAGGTTTGGATCTGGCTTTTATGGGTTGTAGTCATTGCCCATGACTCGCATCCATATGTCAAGACTGGACATAGGTGGAGCGGTATACAGCCATCTTCGTTTTCTTACCAACCTCTCTCTTGCTGAGGAATCCTCGATTTATAATGGCCTGAAAAAGTCTCCCAGCTGCTGCTTTTCGAGTGGCCAAACTCTTCTTTGATGCCTCCCTTTCGGTCTATAATAGCTCCGAGGTATTTAAAGTGGTCGACCTGCTCCAGGACCTGTTCTCCCAGCTTAATCTGATGTCTTCTTTCTTTTCGTGATATCATCATGGATTTTGTTTTAGAGCTGCTTATGACCATCCTTCTCTTCTCCAGCTCTTCGTTCCAGACTTGCAGGTTGGATTGGAGATGTGCCTCTGATTTTTAAATAATAGGCACTTATAATAAATACGTACAATGAAATAAACCGTGAATTCTTTTCTGTCACTATCAGTCGCGCCCTAACATATAAATCAGTCAACTAAAACCGTCTCTTGTGTGAGAAAGCGGGTGGTGAAAATTAACGTTACAACTGAACATCTGGTATGAAATAGCTACGCCTTATTTATTTCACTAGTTTTACCAGCTAGAAAATCTTAGTGAATTATAATGGTACGCTAACACTGTTAACCACGTAAACCTTAATTTCTATTACCAGAATATCGGAATGAAAGATCCCCACGAATGCTATTAACACCTTTAGCGAAATGGTTCTAGAACTGCGTGCTTAGACTATCCAAAAATTCTGAGTGACAACTGATAGCAGGTTAAAGAAAACACAGTTTATATATCATCATGTTTCTCTGATCTATAGATGATGTTACTTTTCACACTATTGTGTGTACCGGAGAATAATAACATGCGTTCCCCAGATAAAGCTTTACGCCCGTCTTCCGTCGAACGCGGCTAACCGACATCAGAAGAATTCTTACGTCTAACGAGTCTCTCGAAGATTTTGCCCGCTTCTGAAGATCAAAGAGCCCGCGGTTTTTGTGCCTTCCCTCTGTGTACGAACTTCAAAGGGTCTTTGATTCTTCACATGCGATCTGTTAGGTATCGTATGATTTACAGATAAGCTCGCGTGAGAAGACTTGATAAACAAATCTGATTCGCTACCTGTTATGACTGGCAGGTCACGAAAGTTTGACAACAATTCGTTTCCTTATGTTCGAAGAAAGAGGCGTGGATGAAAAATAAGCTTGTGTGAGTAAGACAGGCAGAAAAAATAGAACGCTAACGGGTTACAAAGACTGTCAGATTACCGTAGTCTCTCTTTCCATTATACGTCACAACAACTTTTAAAATTAAAAACAAAACTTTGAAAATTCGTTATTAACCAGCCCAGTCTTTGTCGTAAATTTATTTTTGAGAGAAAGAGTCTAGAAATAGTAGTCCGGTTTAGAATGTAGAATGATGATGAAAACTCAGTGATAGAAATGTATAGATTAAATATGATGCTCCACAGAGTGCTGGAGGAGAGTAAAGACAGACTTATTTACGACAAATCGATTCTCTCAATCTTCTCTTCCACTCTCCTGGTCAAACACTTATTTGCCAGTTTTCCAGACACACGTCTGCGCTCACACCGATTTGTTCCTTCAAACACTCAGACGAGGTGGATACAGCTATATTAAACAAATAGGGAATTTTGGGCTTTTGGGTATTCCAACACAGTCCGATATAAGTTTATGATGTTTATTAACCTTAAAGATCAAATCACAAAAAACCAATATCAAGTGTTACATAAAATTATCATAAGTACAGAAAAATGGAAAGAGCAAGGTAGGGAGGGGTTAAAGAAGATTGTTACCAACTAAGCTCTTCCCGCTTGTATTAGACAAAGATAAACCCAGTCTCAAGATAGATAGTTATCAGGAGCATAGGAAAGTTAACCCAACAGTGAATTTAATTACTCTGAAAGAGGTGTTACAATATTAGTTATGGTGGTAGACAAAAAATACTGTTATCCCAACTGGTGTCTTCCCTTTACTAAGCAAAGAAAAAAAAAAGGGGGGGGGATGAAACAGAGTTAACAAATTTTATCCCACTAAAGGAACAATGCCGGGTCACAGGGGTGAAAATGAGGTGATGGCAATATTCCTTCACTGCGTGATGACAGCAACTGACTGGTAAAGTTTTTTTAATCCAGTGAGGAAAAACTAGGCTCAGTCACAGTCAGGTAAATCGGTAATCTCTCACAATAGAGCAGTATATAAACTATCGCTACTGGCACTGTTCATCTTCCAGTTTATCTTACAGATTGTAATTTTATTTGATGATAATAATCAAATGATCTTGGGTAGGCTTTCTTTCATGTAATTATGTTAGCTAGGCCGCACCGGACCACCACAAGATTTACTTTTAAAAAATGTCTCATAAAACTGTCTGGAAGTTTAAGAACCGAGTATGGAAACTGTGAAAGATTTCGTTATTGCTGGGATTGCAAAAGGTGATCAATCTAGAGAAAAAGATAGAAAACCCATAACAACATAATCATACTTTAAAAATCAAATAATCTTCTAAGCGCGCGATAAATTTCCCGTTAAGACTATTTTATATACGCTCGCGTATTTAATTATGTATTTAATAAACACTGCGCGAGTTCTAGTGGTTAAATCACACATCCATAAATATAGGACTTAACTAAATTTATTAATTATAAATTCCTTCGCGACTTTAAAAGTTAATTTAAGCATTAAACATCTATTATCTTTTTTGGAAATAGTATAGCAGGTATATCATTACATTTACAACTGGAACTATTGAGACGGTTTAATTTAATAGGTTTAAATTAACACAAAATCCAATGAAATAGAATGAATGAACTAGACCACTGATCACTTTACACAATATATATATTACCGTTTTGCACAGAAATAGAATTCACTGCAAATATAAATGAAAATCCATGGGATAATCTAGCAAGATTTCAAATATCGCTAGTGCTACTATCAAGTTCTGGCCAGCGAGTGATGAAGTGTATTTCTACGTGATCTGTATATCTACAACTGGAATGCAAGATGAGTGGGACATGAGAAACTTGACAGCTTTTTTTATCTCGGAAGGATTTTGGGGATCTGACCGCCAGACCAAAGAGGGAAACTGCCCCTGGCCTCTCGTATCTTCGCTCGCTGCTTGCGTCAGCTTTCCCCGTTCGCTCTGGCTGCGATCGGTTCCGTGCTTAACACCGAGATGCGAAATCGTTTCAGGGACCACTACTGTCTTTGATAGCATGCCGCCCGTCCTTCCTGAGATCTCCACCAGTGTCTTTCTTCTGACCGCTCTGGTCCATCTTACCTGCGAGAAACTAGCTTCTCTGCTCGGGGATCGTCTCAGTGTCTTTGATCTCGTGCCGCATACTAAATGAGTCCCGGTGGAATCGGTTCGCTCTGGCGAAACGAAAAGTTACAACAAATGTTCAGGGGTTCTAATGTTATGAAAAGCTAAAAGTCCCTTTAATCATCCATCATATCAGGGAAAATTCACTTGTCGAACTAGACGTACGTCACAGTCTTGTTACGGACAGTTGTAGGGCCTACACTGTAGCTGTTTAAAAAGCAGCCATATTGCAGATATTGCCGTAGGGGAGTGGAGTGTTAGAGACTACCGAATACTGGATTTCAGCTTTCTGAGGTGGGATAAACGGTTTTATTTTCCCGGGCTGTATAAACCGGTTCACTTCCTGGCTGTCTTTGCCTTCCTGAACTCAGGTGCAAATATACGACTCGGCAGGCTGGAGCTTGACGCTACTTTGGTTTTTAAACCGGTAACTTTACCTCGCAAAGAAAGCGCTGTTACCCTTTTGCCACTAGATGCTCCCTTGCTCCCTAACGGACATTGACAAACGAGTCCGCTTCTAGAATCAGGCCCGTGCAAAACAAGATTTATACCTGAGCCATGTCACTGTGGGTAGCCGCGGTAGCATAGTGGTTAGTGCACTGGCTTCCTAGCACAGTGGTCTATGGTTCGATCCCCAGATGAGGTGGGTTGTTTTTTAGGCCGCAAACGGCTCCTGGGTCGACCCAGCCCCAAATGGGTACCAGAGTAACTCTGGGAAGGTTAAGGCGGCGGGCGTGATGCTGACCACATCACCCCTAGTGTGCCGACGGTCAAGAAAATATGGGCCTAACACCATATTCCCAATATGCCTCAATGGGCGTGTAACGGGATCCTTTACCTTTACCATGTCACTGTGGTGGCACCTATATTGAATTCTAGTTGCTCTAAGCACAGTATAATAACGGACATAGTTGTGACCTAGAAACCGCTTGGACATTGATTTGTCTGACTTCAATTTGGATCAGCTCTTAGTAAATGTACGCTTACTCGTCACCTAAACGCGCGTTTGAACATTGCTTTGTTCTCTGTACAAATGTTATAATGTATTGTCGTCCTGATGATACATAACTGGGGGTAGAAGCGGTTGGTATGTGGCTCAAGGAAAAAAAAAAGAGTTTCTGATAAACAAGTCTATGGTTTTATTTTCCCGGGCTGTATAAACCGATATTTCAAACTCGATGTCATTAATACCTTTTGGTTGTCGATCACTGGTTGTATCCAATATCACCATCATTTTCCTTTGCGCTCCTTATGGAGCGCAATGCAGTACTCTTTTTTTTTTTTTTTTTGCCTTGCATCTGGTTAAGGTTATAGCATAGAATGCCAAAGTCTACATTGCTGAACTGTATTGTATTTACAAATTCCTTTGTTTAGTTGTGTCACTTTGTCTTATCATTACTGTTTTCCTGTCGCCATAGTTACTCAATGTTTAGTTGTGTCACTTTGTCTTATCATTACTGTTTACCTGTCGCCATAGTTACTCAATTATGTGAATTTCTTACACACAGCTAATGTTCGTCCAATCCTGCTCCTGACAATCGTTTGGTTCATTTAAAAACACGTATGCTTTTAGATGTTAATTGACGTTAAATTAATTATACGTCAGACAGAAATTATTAAAAAGGGATGTACACTTGTACTGTACACCCATCACATCTGTAGCGAAATGTTTTTATGAGTATAGTTGTCAGTAGTAATCACTGATAGAACAGACAAGAATTCTGTCTGAAAAGAATATATTCCCATTGTCAGAGAAGAGCACTGGTATCACAGGATGGTCACGGCTGTGAAGGTCTCTACTTCAGATAGTAATCAGATTAAAGTTAGAGCCTAAGATGCCACCTTTGCTAGTAACTAACCTATGATAATCAACAATTCAGTAAAAGTCAAAATGCAACAATATAAAATTGATAAGTCAGAGAAATACAATTACTGAACAATTTATTATGTACATCTATCTTTTGTTTTCTTCTTGTGAAAATGATGAATGAGGAAACTGATGAAAATTGAATGAATAAAAGATTATTTACACATTTACTCAATAGGAGTTTCAATTATTAACTAGACAAAAGTCCTGCTCTGGAATCTTGGAAATAGAACAGAAAATTCATCTAACTTGTCCTTATAACTAAATTGTCTCTTGTCTTGCCTATTATCATAGAACAGTTTGTTCATCATGACACAATTGTTACTTTGCTGTGACCACTCACAATGGTTGCTTGAATTGTTCACATGGAATACTTATCATTTAAGTTCTGTTAATGTCCTTTAGTAATACTACACAGCAATGTCAGTTGCAGGTCTTGTACTAGGCCACCAAGCACAGATGGGGCATTGTACTCGAATATAGATGGCAATATAGGATGCTCCTGAGATGGTCCAGGAAGGCACTATTGATCTAAGATTTTAGATCTCTTGCTGGAGTATGACACGAATGAACCTGGAGACAATATGTGACAAGTGGCTAGCCTTTGGTTATACGTTCCACAAGCCTATGTGTCCATGAATGAAAGTGTTCAGATGTGTGCATGTATATGAATGATACATGGATCTGTTCTGATCAAGATAGCGAGACAAGACAGGTATCTATCTGCATAAACATTCTAAAATAAAATACATTAATAAGATCTAATACATTTCATACCAAATCATGATGCTACCTTCGCCTTTCACATTCCAGAGTGCCAAGTCTATTATTCCAGTATAATAACTTTTAAATGACCACTCCTAATGACATTCATGATAAACGTTGGTATGCATCGAATTCCTTTAAACATCCACAACTTAATTTCAGTTCAGTCCTCTGGTCTGATCCTGATACATATTTCTATCATAATCTGCAATAAAACAAATTATTTATTCATAAATTTACATACCTTCTAGAATAGATGCAAAGTACAGAACAGACTCAGTTTGGTGAGGTAGATCTGGACGGCATACAGATGGTAAAAGTTTATAGCCTTGGCAAGCATCTCCTTCCTTTATTTTGTCTGTCTTCTGTTGTGTGTAAAGTTTGAAAAGTCCGCTGCTTGCCTATTTATAGAGAGAGCACGGCTGTATCGGTGGGCAATACGACGTCACAGTTTCTCAGACTGTTCAGTCTTGCGTTTTGTGTGCAGATTAGGGCGAGCTGTGTAAGTTTGGTCCAGAAAACATATTCGTTCTTCTCAACACTGGAATCTACTACCTTCATCTATATATCCTTTTTCTGGGACGATCCTTAGCTTCCTTTGCATCTCTGGTTTTTTTAAATTAGTTTTGTCTACGAATTGTAAAAATTTTTCGAAGATCGTTTCCACAATAACTTTTAACATGTTGGCCTACATTACCTCCAATATCTCTGAAATTAAGGCACATAGCAACTATTCCTTGTGAAAATAACTTCATTGTCTTCTCCTTCATAAAATGCAATATATTCCAGTTCTTTCCTTCATTCGTTTGCAATTCACGTAAATCCATGGCACCGTTAACATAAAATTCCTTCTGCCATTACACGATTTGCAAATCGTTCGCGACACACACAAGAGTTTGCGTTGATTTGATTGGATGATATTTTTCCTTATACAGTGAATGGTAAGGCATTGTTTCATCATGCTACAACATCCACACAAATAAAACTTCGCGTCCACGATAAGGCAGCACTACATATAAACAATTAACCAAAATTGGTACATGGTGGGCACTCGACAGAATGAAAGAAAGATAAAAGAAAGAAAGAAAGAAAGAAAGAAAGAAAGAAAGAAAGAAAGAAAGAAAGAAAGAAAGAAAGAAAGAAAGAAAGAAAGAAAGAAAGAAAGAAAGAAAGAAAGAAAGAAAGAAAGAAAGAAAGAAAAAAGACAGAAAGAAAAAAGACAGAAAGGAAGAAAGAAAGAAGAAAGAAAACACCTGACAACAGAAAAGTAACAGAAGTGTTAGTGGCTCAGGTGATCCGAAAGAGGGACATCTCGAACGTCACCAACGTTTCTCGCCGAGAGTGCAACGTGACAGGTCGCACCACCAGCTAGCACACAGAGTGCAACAACGGGGGTAGTCGCTCTTACGATACAACACGCATCTGTTGAATTTATTACCCGGGTCGACCCAGACTTTATAGACACCATCACCTTCAAAACTTTTCCATTCACAAGTGTAGGCCAAATAGCTCACAAGACAAAGACTGACACGCTTTGTCTGGTAGACGACAACGAATAATTCAGAATATAGTTGATTGGCTCAAATAACGTTTACGGGAACATACAAATAAAGAAAGAAGTAAGTTCAAGGTCTAACATCAACATAATCATCATCACCCTGTAGTTCCCCAAGGGACATAGGCCTTCAACAAACCAATTCCTCCTTTCCTGGACCATCAGCTCAGTGCTTTTCCATGTTTTCCAAATCTCGTTCATGTCTGTCTCAAACGTTTTCAACAGGTTTCCTCAGTGTGTGTCCAATCCATCGCCAGCGTCTTCTTCTCATCTCTTGTTCCACTGGCGGTTGTCTGGTTCTTGTTATCAGTTTCATATTGGTGATCTTGTCATACCACTTCGAGATCCATCTTTGTTTCATAGATCTGGAAAAGGCGTTTGACAGGGTCCCCTGGAGCGAACTTTGGGACTGTTTGGCAAGGAAGAACATTCCAGCACCTCTGATTCATGCTATACAGAGCTTCTACAAGTCTTGCAGAAATTATGTGAGGACAGCAAACTATAAGTCAGAGGAGTTCAGGACCACCACTGGTGTAAGACAAGGCGATATCCTGTCACCTTATCTTTTCATACTCCTCATGGACGATGTCATCAAGGCATGTAAGGAGAGAACAAGAAAGTATTCAGTGGGGTACTGGAAGATGAGACAGGTCTGTATTTCAGAGCTAGCATTTGCTGATGATGTTGTCCTGATTGCTAAATCAGAGACACATCTCCAATCCAACCTGCAAGTCTGGAAGGAAGAGCTGGAGAAGAGAGGGATGGTCATAAGCAGCTCTAAAACAAAATCCATGGTGATATCACGAGAAGAAAGAAAACATCAGATTAAGTTGGGAGAACAGGTCCTGGAGCAGGTCGACCACTTTAAATATCTCGGAGCTATTATAGACCGAAAGGGGGGCATCAAAGAAGAGTTGGCCACTCGAAAAGCAGCGGCTGGGAGACTTTATCAGGCCATAAATCGAGGATTCCTCAGCAAGAAAGAGGTTGGTAAGAAAACGAAGATGGCTGTATACCGCTCCACCTATGTCCCAGTCTTGACATATGGATGCGAGTCATGGGCAATGACTACAACCCACAAAAGCCAGATTCAAACCTCAGAAATGAGGTATCTGAGGAAGGTGGTTGAAGTAACAAGAAGAGACATGGTCCGCAACCAGACGATACGTCAAGGCCTAAAATCCCACCCGCTGCAGACCCAAATAGAACAGTCCCAACTAAGATGGTTTGGCCATGTCTGCAGAATGGGAGAAGATCGGCTACCACGACAAGCATGGGAAACAAAGAGCCAGGGATCCAGACCTCCAGGACGACCCAGAGTCCGCTGGGAGGACAATATTAGACAATCTTTGAAGGACCGAGGACTAGAATGGAACCAGGCCAGGAAAAAGACAGCCGATAGGATAGTCTGGCGCTCTCTCTTCCAAACCTCTACACCTCACGGTAGAAGAGGAACGACTAAGTAATTAAGTAAGTCATACCACTTCAATCCTTCTATTTTGTAAGCACTATGGGTAGTAAATAATTACCAAAAACAGGTAAATGGCATATTTAGCCCGATAGCAGACATCGTATGGCATTGAAGTGTCATGGAGTTGATTGTGGCTCTGCTTTATGAGATGCGGGGACAGGTTTTCTACCTTGATGCCTTCTTATTCTTCTGTGATCTTAGCTGCTGACTGTCAAAGCAGTCAGTGGCTATCATGCCTGGTGGTGTCTTGAAAGGCAGCAACAAACTGCATCCACTTTGTTCGGTTGGCGGCCATCCTTCGTGCAGTGCCCCAGCTCTGGTTCATTCTTTGCATCTCGGCTTCCACAGTTCTGCGCCAAGTTGTTTTTGGTCAGCCTCTCTTTCGCTTTCCTTCCGGGGTCCACGGCTTAGCCGTTCTTGTGATAGCATCAGGCTCTCTTCTGGCGACATGGCCAACCCAACTCCAGCGTCTATGATGGTGAGCATGTCTTCATGGTTGCACTGAGTAAGCAGTTCTTGGTTGGTGATGGTATTCAGCCAAAAGATTCGGAGAATATTCCTTAAGCAGATTGTGTTGAAAGAGGATAATTTCAACATTTCCTTCTCTGTAACTCTCCAGCATTCCGCACCATAGAGAAGCACTGAAAGTACACATCTTTCATATAATCTTAATTTCGTGTTTGTGCTGTACTGAGAGGACTTCCAGATGTTGTTTAAGTCTTGATGATTTAGCCTTCCCTAATTCACGAGCAGTGTGCGAATCATAACGAGACATGGTTTCGAATACGGTTCCTTTGCCTCGAGAAGCTATCACTCTAACGCCTCTGCCACTCTGACGATCAAGTAAATGGTAAAAAAGGTAAAGGAACCCGTTACACGCCCATTGAGGCATATTGGGAATATGGTGTTAGGCCCATATTATCTTGACCGTCAGCACACTAGGGGTGATGTGGTCGGCATCACGCCGGCCGCCTTAACCTTCCCAGAGTAGCTCTGGTACCCATTTGATTCTACTTGTACTAATAATATGTAATACATATGAATTCAGGCCATAAACACAATAAGCTGGGTAGACTGGAGCATGCCTGATCTCAACAACACACCACTCTTCCTTACAGAGCATACAGACTGACACTTTACAGAGTGGAAAGAAGAAAAGAAACTTTACAGTGGTGGCCAGTATGGGGATAGGGTTTTACCCGCGGCTCTCTTTGCATATAGAGAGGTCGCCAACGAACATACAGGATTTTCTCCCTTTGAACTTGTCTTTGGCGCGAAACCGCGAGGTCCTATGTCCTTACTTCATGATCTTATAACTGCTGATAATATTGTCGATGACACAAAATCCTCTTATGAATATGTCATCGCACTTAGACACAAGATTATTGAATCATGCAAATTGGCAACTGCTTCTTCTGAATTTGCGAAACAGAAGGCAAGGGAATTTGCCAATAAAAAGATGTTTGCGTCAACTTTGTCCAGGTGACAAAGCATTTGTCTTGCTACCTTGTAGGGAAAATAGACTTCTCATTTCTTGGAAAGGTCCGTACGATATAATATCAAAAGTTTCCGATGTTGACTATATCGTCGATATTGACGGGAAGCGTAAAACCTTCCACATCAACATGCTCACGGAATTCCATGAACGTCCTGATTATTTACAACCTGTTTTCCAGGCAACGGACGATTTTCCAGTCCAACATGGACAGTACTCATCTATGTCAGTAATACAGGATGAGGAAACGAGTTTCTCGGATGTAAATTTACCTTTTCCAATGATTCCTCTTCACTCTAATGAATCATGGAAAGATGTTGCAATTTCTCCAGAATTATCTCCAGGAGAGCAGAAACAAGTTTCTACTTTGTTAGAACAATTTCAGGATGTCCTTACTGACATTCCTGGTCAAACGGATGTCATTCAACATGACATTATTCTTACTGACCATAGTCCTATAAGAGTCAGACCGTATCCTATCCCGATACATTTTCAAGCACAGGTAGAGAAAGAGTTAGATGAGATGATAGAGTTAAAAATTATTGAACCATCCACATCAGCATATTCTTCGCCGATGGTTATAGTACGGAAAAAAGACAATAACATACGTCTTTGCGTGGATTATCGCAAATTGAATCAAGTGACTAAATTTGATGCGGAACCTATGCCTTTACTAGAAGAGCTACTTACGAGACTATCGAATTCTCACTTCTTTACTAAACTCGATTTGTCTAAGGGATATTGGCAAGTTCCACTATCCGAACACGCCAAACCGTTTACTGCTTTTTCGACGCCTAGGGGTCTATTCCAATGGAATTTCATGCCTTTCGGTCTTATGAACGCCCCTGCAACATTTGTACGCATGAAGATACTTAACATTTCTATTCCTAAGACTAAAAAGCAAGTACGAAGTCTCTTAGGTCTAATACAATTTTATGGACGATTCATCCCGAATCTGTCCTCCATTATGTCACCTCTTTCTTCCTTGCTAAAGAAAGGGTCTCCTAATGTAGTCCATTGGACTCAAGAATGTCAATCCTCTTTGGATAAGGTTAAAACTATGTTTTCTACTTCACCTATCCTAGTATTGCCTTCTAAGGATAAGACATTTATTCTTCGTAGTGACGCTTCATCCACCGGGATTGGAGCTGCACTAATGCAAGAGTACTCTGGAACTCTGCATCCTGTGATGTATATTTCGCGGAAATTAAATGCCGCAGAGAAGAATTACTCGGTCCTAGACCGTGAATTATTGGCTATGGTTTGGTCAATCCTTAAACTGCAAAGATTTCTTCTGGGCGCGCATTTCATTGTGGAAACTGACCAGAAAGCTCTTACGGCTATTCAGAGTAAAAATCTGAAGAGCGCGAGATCAACGCGATACGCGATTGCTCTACAGCCATTTCATTTTTCGGTGCGAGCTATCCGTGGGTCAGAAAATGTGATGGCAGATATTTTGTCTAGATGCCCACATGATTCATAACTGTTATACAACTTTGATACAGTTGTTTCTATGTTGAAATGTGTACACATATGTAATATATCATATATTGATTGTAACACTACTTAGCGGTTCATTGATATTTATTCACCGCTGATCTTTCAATGTTTTTCGTCTTTGATGATCATGATGTTAAGATATCTTAGATGAAATTTATGTATAAACTAATGTGGAAATTGTGTCATTGCTAATATTGTAGTATGCGTTGGTGACACCTCTCTGGAAATATTAATACTTAGAGAAGTACCTTCTCTAAGGTCATAAAACTTATGCTTATCATCTGCGCATTGTTATTGGTGCGTTGTGAGCCTATTGTATGTTGCTCCTAGATGTGTTTCAAAAAAAAAAATGTACCATTTTTTTTTTCCCGAGGGGTGTGGTAATCTGTTGCGTGCATATTTTGACGCACATATTACAAAAATCGATATGGCTATTTAATATGAAAAAAATATAGACATTCATTCATTTGTGTATGAAAATGCTGTCTATGGTAAAAGCGAGAGAATCCATGTTTGATTCACACTTTTGATTATAGGAGTAATCGTTCTTGATATTGATCCGGCGCATGGATTGCTCTTACGTTTGTACTTATTTTTTAGGGCCAGAAAATATATTAATTTGCTTATTATGTTTATGGCCCTAAAAAATAAGTACAAACGTAAGAGCAATCCATGCGCCGGATCAATATCAAGAACGATTACTCCTATAATCAAAAGTGTGAATCAAACATGGATTCTCTCGCTTTTACCATAGACAGCATTTTCATACACAAATGAATGAATGTCTATATTTTTCCCATATTAAATAGCCATATCGATTTTTGTAATATGTGCGTCAAAATATGCACGCAACATCGACCCAGGAGCCGTTTGTGGCCTAAAAATTTTCCGCCTCATCTGGGGATCGAACCATAGACCACTGCGCTAGGAAGCCAGTGCACTAACCACTATGCTACCGCGGCTCCATGTAAATGGTAGGCACTCGTAAAAAAGAAAGAAATACAGGCAGAGTACGTAAAAGCAATAGAAGTGAAAGGCACTCCGTGAATTGACAGTAAGGATCATCTACACGGCGCCATCGGCATGGACATGGCTGTCGGCTCAATCATTACTACCATAATCACTCTAAGCAAGATGGAATTACTTCACAGAGGCTGGACAGTTTAAAAAAATATTACCAGCATCAGCTAAATACTAATGATGTGTCATATATATTGTTTTATCGATTAAATCTCTTCCGTAGGACCCATATCTGCTCTATATACGAACTGTCTGTATGAATATAAGACGCGTATAACCAGATCAATGACAAACCAGCAAAAACTGTACACACATCTATCGTCATCATTTTTCTTATCAGTCCATACGGAACCAGGAACCACTACTGTAACTGGCCCTTTTGCAGGAAGCCTGCACAAAACATTGACATGCTCTTGTAGCGATGGTTTCTCTAGCAATTTCTTTTATATGATGATGCAAGCCC
>JAMPIV010016574.1:0-80000 GCA_024509875.1 Oreohelix idahoensis | reverse complement strand
GACAGATAAACAATTCAATTTATTCCACCACACTTGACAACACTGTGACACTCACATACATATAACACTCTAAAGGATATCTTAAAGGAGTCACTGATAACTTTTCAAATAACAATATGTATTCATTGCTGTCATGAATGAATATGTGTCCTGATTCAAATACAAAGGGAACCAGGAATCACAATCAATTTTAATTACAAGTTATAAGTACAGAATTTATCAATATGAATATTGTAGTGACATATATTATTAAAAGTATCCTATGTGTGTCAGTTGTGTAGTAGTAATATGAGGTAATACTGGTTTTGTTTTGTTCAAGCTCTGTTGGTATTTGTCATCATGACTTCAATAGTTTGTCTTTATTGGAACTAGTATTGGAGATGTTCTCAGTTCCTGATATTAAAACAATTTAATTCCCCTCTTAATGTTATTTTTACAATGTCATTTTAAGATGGGGGTACATAATGTTGAGCTCAGCTGTCCACATCAGCTTATCTTGCGTGATGGCGGCAGGAAAAGACTCCTCTGCTCGATTTCTCCCCTGGGCTCTGGAGACACCTCACTGATAGCTAAATGGACCAAGGAGTATGCTGTCCGACTCTGGATTCAGCAAAGCTCTGACCAGGTGCTGCTCAATAACGTCAAGACCACGGTCCCACAATTCATGGAAATAAACACAGATACGTTGACTAGCAATGAATTCTGGCACAAATACTGGCACAAATTCCCATCTGCTTATGTTCCAGGCTTTTATTTAGCAAAAATATGAGCTGGCTTCAACGCACTGTTGCTTTATCAAGCTTATTTGAACTAGTGGTCTCGAACTAACGCTCCTAAGTGATTATATCAGCGAGTCTGGCCAATGGAGCCACGTTTCGACAAGTGTTTGAAAAAATTTTACCTTCCTACGTCTCCCCTAACAACCAAGGATAGCATTTATAGTCCGACTAATCGTGTTTAGCCTTACATATCATTCCAGCCAATCAGTTCAAATGTAACTTGTGGCCCATTTCCCGTACAATGGTGGTTTAAAAAATCTACCACTGAGCGATTCTGATTTTGGGTGTTGTCTGACAGCACCATCATTTTATTTTGGCTATAACTTGTTAATTCCTAGACTATTTGCATAACACTTAACATATTCTTTGTCATCAAGCCCTAAGGAACCCAAATATACAAATTTAAAAGAGCTAAGTGGCTGCGCTCAAAATATGCAATTTCTTCTACCTCCTGTTTCGAAGATGTGCTGTCTGGGTACTGTAATGTTTTCAAACGTAAACCCATCTATTGTCATCTTTCCTAATAAGAGTTTTTCAGGATTTAAAAAACCTAACTCTGGGAAGGGTAGTGAATTTTATCACTGTCCGTCTGAAAAAAAGTTAGTGCATGTGGCCTTACACGCGTGATAGTAGTAATTGTGTATCGCGCGACGCGTGTTGCATGCGTTCCTGATTTTCAGCCCTCCCTCTCCCTTTCTATTTGAGTCCATCTGTTCGTTCGTTTTGGTAACGTAGTATAATTAATGTTAGGATTAATTTAGGTCATTACGCAGTGTGCCTCTCAATGTTTTTCTTAGAAATGCAATACCCGTTTTAATGTGTTGTGGAAACGCTTGTATTTATGCAGTGGCTTATATTTAACGTGGAAACGTTACAATTTGCAGACGAAGCATAAAACAAAGGGGATTTCGAGTACTGTCATTGTGACAGCACTGTTCTTTACCATTCTTCTTCCTTTCTTTATTATATGTATTTATTAGGCTTTATATTTACTTGATAATTTATATATGTGGATTAGAATATTTCACGACACCTCCCCTCTTAAAACAGACATTATATGTCAGTCCTTTATTCTATATACACATAGATAAATGTAAGTCAACTTGACTTTACTCTGCTGTGGTGCTATCATGGTTTTATGTAGTTGGGTCCATTCAGAGTAGGCACTACTCATGAAATCTGCCTCGACTTCTACAACCAATAATATATTTCGGTTATGTTACTGAACAGCCGCAAGTGTGAGTGCTTGTCTTAATGCTGCTTCGCAACCCGTATTCACCATTTCTCTTCTCTGAGTCTGCGCAATGACATGTCCAGAGAACATTATATTTCCCTCAAAATGTACGTTATGAGGAGATAACATATACCTGGTGATAGCAGAGTTTTCGTAGTGGATCCCATAATCTTCTTATTATCCTGTATGAAACATTCGGAATATCCTCAATCAAAGAGGCAACTCAGGGATTCATTACGTTCCTCCGAAATGTTTACATCCAACAATTTTGTCTGATCTCAGGTTTTACTGGAATCTGATATTATCCTTTACTCAGATCCACCCTTGAGAAATATTTAGCCTTATTTAACTGGCAAACAGCTGATTTGTATCCGGCAATGGATCCACCTGTCCTTCTGTAATAGCATTCAGTCTCCTGTAATCTATACAGAGTCTATGTTCTCCAGAGGGCTTCCTTAAGAGTACAACACCGGAACTATACGAAGATTCACTGTGTGAAATAATTCCTTCCTTCAATAGATAGTCTATCTCTTCCTTCAAAGCTTTCTCCTTAGCAAACGGAATCGAATATGGTTTCATACAGACAGGTGTGGGGTCTATCAGTTTCATATCATATTCCAATAGGTTTGTATGCCCTTGTCGGTCTGTTAACACCTCTGCATGATTATTTAGAACCTGTTGCACTCTCTCTTTCTGAGTTTTCGTTAAATGTGTACTGATTTTCACCTGTGCTGCTGTCTCACAGGGGTGTAATGGATATTCAAATGATGAAAGTGGTTCCTTTTTCATCTCCATGGCGATGGACAAGGTCAACAAGTGTGTCTCTTCCTGATGTTCTCTTTCCAAATATTTCTTCAGGAGATTCACATGATAGATTTTTTCTTTCCCCTTCTTATCTATCTTATAATTTGTTCTAGACACCTTCTCTAGAACTGTATATGGACCCTGCCATCCAATTTGTAACTTATTCTGACTCCCGGGCAAAAGAAGCAGTACTTTCTCTCCCACAGCCAAATTTCTGTCTTTCGCCTTCCTGTTATAATAGGCAGCATGTTTCTTCCTGGCTTGTTTCAAATTTTCATTGGCAATTTTCCAGCCAGTTTTTAAACGAGTGGTCAGCTCATTCACATATTGGTATGAAGATGTAATGTTTTCCTCTGCCTTTTCATCAGTCCACGTTCTTAACAAAGCTACATATGGACCTTTAATTTTGTGGACCTATTTGTCCATGCACCGGTATGGTCTCTTCCACTCGAAGCTTTATAGTGATGATTTTTCCTCCCAGAATTATCATGCACAAAACGACCGCTACCAATTTTTCTTTTGGGGCTTTCTCCCCACTTAAAATTCTTGATGAGAGATTTCCTCTCTACATCCTCTTCCTCCAGTTTGTTTAAGTCCGATTGAGGGATTTCGGCTTATCCTGGGGTAAGACATCTTTTTGCACTCTCCGCATAGTGGCCATTGTAAAACAGTTAAGTGAAGCTTGTCCGTGAAAAGGGGCTTCCCATTCCATTTGGTCCACTTTATCAAATCTATTTTTCTTTTTATTATCAGGCCTAATTTTGCCCCGTGGCGTGTCCAGGTCCTGATCCATGTTCCCACTTGTGGGTGTTCCCTCATGTGCTATGCTACACCTTTCTACAAAATTCTCAATGTCCCATCTTGCTTTGGCCAATAATAATTGTGAGCCACCTTTTGAATGATGGTACCTATCTTCTCATGGTCCCCATCTGGTTTCACATGTAGGCTCCTTATTAAGTCTGCCCTATATCTTTTAGGAAGTACCAGCTGTCCCTGACCTTTGGATCTAGCTCCAGTCTTCCTATACATCAACTTGTTTTTCATGTAAAAATCTCCCTTGCCTGGAGTTGTATGACAAGTTGACAATTTTCTGAAACAAGGCTTGAGTGTTTTATCCCCAGCCTGTGCCTTCCTCATCTCTTCTGGAGTGGTATCCAACATAATATCCTCCTCCTGTCTTGAGGTCGACCTGACCTGAAGGGTTGCCATATACACAGGTTTCCTTCTGCAACGGTCAGTGTCATGATTGTCCATCTGACAATTCTTACACCACCTTTTTCCTTGGTTGAAAGATTTTCTTTCATCATATTTCCTTTCATCGAATTGTGGGAATTTATTTTTATTTTCATACCGTGGCCTATCAAACTGGTGCTTACCTTTGTTTTGATCCCTAGGATCAAATTTATTAAAGTTCTGTGGTGCCCTAAAGTTATCCACTTGTTTCTTTTTATTACCTGTTACCTCTGCTTGAGCTGCTTGATACCTTTCAGCAACATTTAGCAACTCACCCAGCCTCTCTGCACCTTGTTCCATGAGAAACTTTCTCAGGTCTGGAGCCATGGACTCTCTTAATTGCTCTATAAGGACCATTTCCTTAAGATCTTGGGTTTTCCCCAGAGAAGTCCATTTCTCCAAGTATGTCTCTATTCGTGCAGAGAACTGGTGATAGGTTTCACCTGACAGTAGTTTAGCATTCCTAAATTTTTTCCTATAAAATTCTGCATTCTTTTCATATCTTAACAAAAGAGCCTGCTTTAGCATGTCATAATTTTCCTGATCACCTCTGCTCATTTTTGCAAAAACTTCATAAGCTGCCCCACGAAGTCCTTGAGATAACTTTAAGCTCCACCTTTCTCTCTCTAACCCATACGTGGTAGCTAATAGTTCATACCTATTTAGATAGCTCTCTATATCATCGTCTTTCTCAACAAAATGATCTAAATGAAAATTCATAGCTGAGGTTGAGGCTCCTTGGCTAGCAGTGGCATCAGAGGCAAAGGGACTGGCACCATTTTCAGGAGCATGGCCTTGAAACTCAAACTCCCTTAGTCGTAACTCATGTTCCCTTTGTAATCTTTTATCTTCTGCTTCCCTTTCTGCAGTCAATCTTCTTTCTTCTGCTTCCCTTTCTGCAGCTAATTTCTTCTCTTCCCTTTCTGCAGTCAATCTTCTTTCTTCTGCTTCCCTTTCTGCAGTCAATCTTCTTTCCTCTGCTTCCAATTTCTTAGCCTCAGCCTCAATCTGCAACCTCTTAGTCTCAGCCTCAGCCTCAAATTGTAACTTCTTAATTTACCTTTCAGCCTCTAACTTTCTTTCGGCTTCAAACCTTCTTTCTTCGCGTTCAATAAATTTGTCACATTCCGTAGTGACATAGGCAACCATAACTTGCCCATCTAATCCTAACTCTTTTTGCAGTCTGAACAGCAGCAGATCGAAATTTGGCCAGGTCCGCCATTGTCTATCAGGTAAATTTATACAATGTCTAACCAACAATTCAATCTCTAAATATATATCTAATGGACAACACAGGCACCGTGAGCTCAACCTTATTTAATTCCACCCAAGGATACCTTTTAATTCTTATATTCCCTGAAGTGAATTACCCCCAATATTTTTAATAGGTAAAGATTCAAAATCCCAAGAGCGAGACCCCAATATATGTGGTGAAGTGGGATGTTATAAATATTTATAGGGGACTTAGTGTACTGACTGAGATCAGCTGTGAAGGTATCTATATCTAATAAGAGTAGTGTATTATAGATAACCTTACTTGCTGCCACATATATATATATATATATATCAGTCAGAATTATTCTGGAATAGTGTGATGACTACGTTGTATGTCTAGGGTATGTGTATGATGAAGTGTAAGTCATAACAACAACAGACAGATAAACAATTTAATTTATTCCACCACACTTGACAACACTGTGACACTCACATACATATAACACTCTAAAGGATATCTTAAAGGAGTCACTGATAACTTTTCAAATAACAATATGTATTCATTGCTGTCATGAATGAATATGTGTCCTGATTCAAATACAAAGGGAACCAGGAATCACAATCAATTTTAATTACAAGTTATAAGTACAGAATTTATCAATATGAATATTGTAGTGACATATATTATTAAAAGTATCCTATGTGTGTCAGTTGTGTAGTAGTAATATGAGGTAATACTGGTTTTGTTTTGTTCAAGCTCTGTTGGTATTTGTCATCATGACTTCAATAGTTTGTCTTTATTGGAACTAGTATTGGAGATGTTCTCAGTTCCTGATATTAAAACAATTAATTCCCCTCTTAATGTTATTTTTACAATGTCATTTTAAGATGGGGGTACATAATGTTGAGCTCAGCTGTCCACATCAGCTTATCTTGCGTGATGGCGGCAGGAAGAGACTCCTCTGCTCGATTTCTCCCCTGGGCTCTGGAGACACCTCACTGATAGCTAAATGGACCAAGGAGTATGCTGTCCGACTCTGGATTCAGCAAGGCTCTGACCAGGTGCTGCTCAATAACGTCAAGACCACGGTCCCACAATTTATGGAAATAAACACAGATACGTTGACTAGCAATGAATTCTGGCACAAATACTGGCACAAATTCCCATCTGCTTATGTTCCAGGCTTTTATTTAGCAAAAATATGAGCTGGCTTCAACGCACTGTTGCTTTATCAAGCTTATTTGAACTAGTGGTCTCGAACTAACGCTCCTAAGTGATTATATCAGCGAGTCTGGCCAATGGAGCCACGTTTAGACAAGTGTTTGAAAAAATTTTACCTTCCTACGTCTCCCCTAACAACCAAGGATAGCATTTATAGTCCGACTAATCGTGTGTAGCCTTACATATCATTCCAGCCAATCAGTTCAAATGTAACTTGTGGCCCATTTCCCGTACAATGGTGGTTTAAAAAATCTACCACTGAGCGATTCTGATTTTGGGTGTTGTCTGACAGCACCATCATTTTATTTTGGCTATAACTTGTTAATTCCTAGACTATTTGCATAACACTTAACATATTCTTTGTCATCAAGCCCTAAGGAACCCAAATATACAAATTTAAAAGAGCTAAGTGGCTGCGCTCAAAATATGCAATTTCTTCTACCTCCTGTTTCGAAGATGTGCTGTCTGGGTACTGTAATGTTTTCAAACGTAAACCCATCTATTGTCATCTTTCCTAATAAGAGTTTTTCAGGATTTAAAAACCCAACTCTGGGAAGGGTAGTGAATTTTATCACTGTCCGTCTGAAAAAAAGTTAGTGCATGTGGCCTTACACGCGTGATAGTAGTAATTGTGTATCGCGCGACGCGTGTTGCATGCGTTCCTGATTTTCAGCCCTCCCTCTCTCTTTCTATTTGAGTCCATCTGTTCGTTCGTTTTGGGTAACGTAGTATAATTAATGTTAGGATTAATTTAGGTCATTACGCAGTGTGCCTCTCAATGTTTTTCTTAGAAATGCAATACCCGTTTTAATGTGTTGTGGAAACGCTTGTATTTATGCAGTGGCTTATATTTAACGTGGAAACGTTACAATTTGCAGACGAAGCATAAAACAAAGGGGATTTCGAGTACTGTCATTGTGACAGCACTGTTCTTTACCATTCTTCTTCCTTTCTTTATTATATGTATTTATTAGGCTTTATATTTACTTGATAATTTATATATGTGGATTTGAATATTTCACGACAGGGACCATAATAAACGCCCCAAAATCTCCATGAAGTTCATATTTGTGTGTTTAGACACTGAGGTTAATAGTGCAGCCCGAGCCTGCCGCTTTGCGAGTGTGCGAGCGTAAATCACTACGCCAGCACGCCAGCCCTGCGTGATGCGGTTATTTGGCGTATAAAATACGGGTGCGCCACAAGCCGAAGGCAGTTTGGTGAGATTCGCAGTAGATGCAAGATGTGAGAAGAAGGCACCCAGAGTCAGCAGAAGTTTGCACACGGCATGGAGGTAAGTGACTTTATAATTTTAAGCAGATTATTTTCTAGTGAAGTTACCATTACTTTCCTGTATCTTTAGAATTATTTTCAGCGTGGCACAGGTCTAGTGTTTAATAGAATAGATAGATGTGGTTCCAAAGGAGATTTCTTTTAGGACATTACAATTAGTTTTAAAGTTATAGATGAGTGAAAATAATGTGTGGATAGGTTTTATTAGTCGTCTTAAGTCCAGATTACAGCTGTAAGGATATAGTAGGAACCTATTTCATACATGAGACCGGGCAGAAAAGCGGGGATAGTAGGCACATATTTCATACATGGAACTGGACAGAACAGATATCAGGGACTGAAATTGAGATAGTACGTATTAACTGTTAGCAAGATGGCAGGCGGCAGCCACGTGTTAATGTGCATAAAGATGGCGCCTGTGAGTCAGCATTAACAATCTTAGTTACCACGTGCTATAGGGCCAATGATGTTAAGCTATTTATTATTTGAGAGCGCAGTGGGCTAATTATAACGTTTGTTAGCTTTGTTAGTTCAAGAGTAATTTTATTTTATTCTTTGATGTAAAGAAGTTAGTGTATTTCACGATGATTGATTATAATTCTACTGTATATTTTTAGTGGGTTGCTTTGAGGCGAGATTAGTTATATCTGTTTGTGCACATGGTGTTAAATGAGCTTTGAGAGGGTGCATCTAGTTTTAGTCATTTAGATTTAATGTGGGCGTAAGGCCACCCCTTTGTGCGTACGGCACTTTGAGACATTAAGCTTGAGGCATAAGCGTTTCTCTCTTTGTTCCTTGCGGAGCATGGAGACACCAGTGCGGCTGTGTACAACAGAAGCCTACACGAAGCATTTATATGTTATGGCAGTAGTTGGTTTCTGTAACAATGTGTTTCATATGATGAGATTCCCAGTCTCAGCAGTCGGCATATACGACATGCTTCAGAGTGCATGAACGTATATTGATGTGGATCGGTTGCGAGGTAGTAGCTTATTCTCATTAATGAGAGTATTGGTTGTACATATTGTTTAATTCTATTTTATGCCCATTTTCATTATTATTTAATTATTGTTATGTGTCGGATAATTTATGAGAGCACGTGGGTCCACTTGGGAATAAATTGTGTCTCTTCTCGCTCCTTATGGAGCATGGGGCCACCAAAGTGGCTGGCTCTCTTATAGAGCATGGGGCAACCAATGTGGTTGGCCTCCGCATGGAGACCGCACAAAGCATTCAGATGCTCTTGCAGTAGTAGTATCGGTAGCAATATGTGTTGCATGGTTAGATTGCCAGCTGAGTGTGTGTGAAGGATAGTTGAATGTTTCAGGTGGTGTGGAAGAAGGACAGTTTGACAGGTGAGAGCATGGTGTTTCTCATTATTTAACTATTATGATTTTAACTAGTCAGTGCTTTGTTTGCGTTTCAGATTAGCAATTGAGCACTGGCTGGGTGTTTGTTTGGTGTTTGTTTAGCATTCGTTTATTTGCATTTTGTCACTGAAAGGGTTGTATGAATAAATACAGCCCCTGCCTTAGAATCAGAGTTTTATTGTTGTTCGGGTCGGGTGCGAGTGTGCAAGAAAGTGATCACATATCACCACAGCATCAATATTTCTCGCCCACCCTATCACACACACACACACACACACATATATATATATATATATATATATATATATATATATATAACCGCGCGAGCATATGTGTATGTGTCACAAGATGGATTTTGGGGCGACCTCTATCCAATCTCTTTTTCACTACGGCAGTTACCAGTTACATTTTTGTACTGATTTCATTGCGATTTTTTTTCCGAGTCGCACCCTTTTGTTTCTCTGTCCACTGGAGCATATATTTTGTATCTACATTCTTTCACTCCTCTCTGAGATAAGTCACCACGTCTGTTTGTTACCCCTCCCTTCCCTAAAACGTTGCAGGGAGTGGCAGAGATAATATTAACGACAAGCATATTCTCGTGTACCCAACCTTAGCCGCTACCGATTAACACGGAAATCGCCAGCGTATTTGTCTAATTGTTGATAAGGCCAGGGTACGCTACAGATAAGAGAACAATTGTCTCGGTGACCCATTTTGGACAGACAAGGATGACCTAATCGCTTCCTGTCCGACTTGTTATGACAAGATTACTTTAGATAGTAATAATTTGTTTCATCTTACACACGTTGTCGTATGAGTTTACAGATGTGTTGGTGAGTTTGCCTGCCAGGGATCGGATATTTTCTTGCCATGTATGGAAGACTTGACCTCTGCATCATTGTTGCGTGATAAATTCTCGCAACATCGTTTTATTTCAATATCTATTTTATAACGCAAGGGCAACAACTGCTTGAAATTTATAGTCACTTTTCTCGGTAAGCATTTGTCTTCTCGCGTTGGTATCGAATGCAGTTAAGTTTGAGCTGTGGTCATTTTGCGCTGGACTGCGCATGACTTGTCTTGCTTCTTGGTCGATCGGTTTCCGCCCACCACTAGTGGAGTGAGCGATTTGGAATGGCGAAAGAGATGCCTCGTTGAAGAGGGGATCTCCGCTATTTTTTTTGTTCTGTCAGGAATGTGAGAGTCCTCTTATGGATATTTCGTTTATTCGGGATAATACCTCTAGTGTATTTGCACATGCCGGGAGGCGTGATATTTCTGTATTTCTTGAAAGCAAGGTAAATTGACTTTTTCATTAACTCTATCGATTTTGGGTCGTGAGCGATTTCGATTCATAGCCTGTCTTCGAAAGTCGTCGTCACGAGATGTTTTTTCCCAGCTCACATGTCGCTGCATTGTACTGCATCGGTTGATGCATGTACCAAGGACCATTACTTGCTACTTTGTTAAATGAACTAGGTTTGGAAAACCTTTATTATCTAGAGGATATTTTTGAGGACATTATTTATACTTCGGCAGACGTGTCTGTCTTGCTGAAGTCAAACTAAGGAGAGTGAACTGATCTCATACATCTGGTTATCTCCTGGCTGTTATAGAAAAGGATGGAGTTTTTCACCTGACTACATTTACAGCACTTTGAAATATAACATGCATCTGACTCATCATTGTAATGCTGTCTACCGTCTATTGCTGTATTGAATGTTGCTGTGATAATGACTGTTTGATGTGCCTACATATTCGCGTAACCATTTTGTCACTGTGGCGTCCACAATAAATAATGAAGAAAAACGTCAACGGCTGTTACAAGAATCATTGACTTTATACGTCGTGAGTTTACTGACGTCCTATGTGGATTGCCCTGTTATTTTTGTATGAACATTGTTTTTGACTGAACACATCTGCACACCACACAAAACCAGACATGCGGATACCATCCATCATCATATGGCGTCACGCATCATTTGGTGGCCATAAGCTGGTTTGATTCTGGTACCAGCAAACACGGGGTCCCTTACCCACTTCATTTTCAACAAGAATTCATCAGCATCCTTCAAGAAATTAACATTCTTCAATACAGTCAACATCTTCAAAATTTTCAAAGTACTCGGCGTTGCCCGGTAAAAGTCAAAATTTCAACTTTTTGACGGAAACAAGAATTTGACAGTACCCGGCGTTGTTACATGTTGCCGGATAACTCGGACTGCTGTTATCTTTTACGCAAGTCAAGCAAGTTGCTGCTGTCAAGGTTCCAGTGCTGTCGTTTTTGTGAAGGTCAAGTGCCGGTTGAAACGGGTTGTTTTCTGAAGAAGGCCAAGTACCGATTTCCATCAACTTACTTTTGGATTAGAAGGTCAAGTGCCGAAACAACTCAACACACAGTATTTCAGAAGCTCTTGTACCATCGTGTTAGCAGTGGAAGCAGTTCAGATGTGCCATCATCGTTGGAGCTTCGCTCTTTAGGACGTTGATTGACATCCGTTTTTCTGCTGTTCTACGATTGGAAGCCTATAAGTTAAGTGGCCTGTTTGTATGTAAACTGTGCCCTTATACTTCTGCTGAGTCTTCTGTGTATCATCTCATTCTATATGTTATATGTTTATATGTTATTCGTATATTTATATGTTTATATTTCAGCGGGTTCTCGGTTGGGTGGTGTCTCCGTTAGATTATGCCACGTCATAGAGGTCGTCTATTGTGAGCGTTTTCTGTAAGGTTTGCAAATTTCCAATACTGGAATTTGCTAAGCGACTTCTGTTGCTATTTATGTTAGCTGTGATGACATGTTTTAATATTGTTTTCGTTATTATTTCGCATTCTTTAGTTTTGTTTTGATTTGTTTGTATTTGTTAGCCTACTCTTGTCTATAATTTAGTTTCATACAACATTTTTGTTTATACACTGTGGTGTCATGTATTTTGTTTAATTCTATCGCAGATATCGTCACATTTTTTGTGATATTTCATTAATTTCTGCTTTATTTTTAGTTGATTTCTGCGAACGTTTTTGTATTGTTGCTGATCTTTGTTAATGTTTACATTGTTATTGTTTACATTGTTTGTATTGTTTACATTTTCAATGTTTACATTCTGCATGTGTTTAGATAGTCATTGTTTACAGTTATAGTAATTAGTTAATGGGCTATGCTAATGCACTGTTACTACTACACTGATGATAAATGAATGATGAATAGTGTCGTGCACTATTGAATGAGAAGTGCACTTATGATCAAGAATTGAGTGCTGATATTTCATATACAAGTTCTTTGATTGGAGACTTGTTTCCACAGAGACTGGGATAATATAATGTGATGTGAATATACAAGTGCTTAATTAAGACTTGTTACACTTAGGTTTGAAATAAATTAGTTAATTATTTCAGGTTTTGGACTCATATGTTAGACAACATGTCTACATTTGAGCACTTTATTGAGCAGGGTAAATTGCTTGGCAAGACTGGTGATAAGTTAGAAGAATTTGCAACTGCTCGATATGATAAAGCAATGGAAGCTGAACAAAAGAAACTGCATATGGAAGCTGAACAAAAGAAACTGCAGATGCAGGTGGATGAAAAAAGATTCCAAATGGAAATGGAAAAACAAAAAAGGGAATCAGAAGCTGAGGAAAGAAAACTCCAGCTACAGCTAGAAGCTGAAAGACTTCAAAAAGAGGCTGAGAATAAAAGACTTGAAAAAGAAGCTGAAAATAAAAGACTTGAAAAAGAGGCTGAAAATAAAAGACTTGAAAAAGAAGCTGAAAATGAAAGACTTCAAAAAGAGGCTCAGGCTGAGGAAAGAAGATTACAGAGAGAGTCTGATGAGAGGAAAGAGAAAGCAAAAATGGAACATGAAGAAAAGGTCTTAGCTTTAGAGTTGGAAAAATTGAAATTGACGAGCATGAGTAATGGTAATGATTCAAACAAGGGTTCATCTTCTGGTAAGGCTAATAATGATACTTTTAAGATTAAGTTACCAACATTTAGTCCTTCCAGTGATGACATAATGTTCTATCTGGACAGATTTGAACAAGCATGTACAGCTCATAACATAGACAAAGCAAAATATGTTTATCAGTTATCAGGGATACTGACAGGTAAAGCTCTAAGTATATTAAATATGGTGGATGAACCTGACAAGAACAATTATGAGGTTGTCAGGGCCGCTTTGTTAAAGAAATATCAGCTTAACGAAGACGGCTATCGTCTACAATTTAAAAACATGTTTACCTGAAAATGGAGTTGAATTCTCCGAGTTTATTGCAAGAATACGCATTACTTTCTCACGATGGGTTGAACTATCTAAGACGGAAAAAACTTATGAAGGACTTATGGACTTAATACTTAGAGACAAAGTCATGTCGTCTGTCAATGAGTCTTTCCTTGCTTTCCTTCATGAACGTAAACCTAAAACAATAAAAGAAATGGAAGATTTCTGTTGCCAATACGTAACTGCGCACCCACACATAACCATGGGTAACTCTAAGGTGAAAGAAGGTTTACCAGTTGCTTCGGCAGCTCCGTATGGCCAAAACTTTGCTCGTAGATTCCAACAAAATTTTGATAGAAAGAGTAGCGGTAATTTCTGTCAAAATCATGGAAATCAATTTCATGGTGATTCTTCTTCGAAGAATTGGAGACAACCTGATAGTACTCGTTACTATCACCCTAATAATTATAGGCATTTCAAAAGAGGATATGGTAATAGAGGTTATTCCTGCCGAAGACCTCAGAACCAAACAAATAGATGTTCGCATCAATGTGAACATGATAGTAATCGTGGAAACTGGTATTCGAACCAGGATAACAATTACAATAGAGACAATAATAACTGCAGAGATAATAATAACTTTGATAACTTCAGAGGTAATAATAGTCGGGGTAGATCTCAACACAAAAAAAAGAGATATCAGCAGGCTAATGCTGTACAACAGGAAACTGAGGGAGCCTGTAATCATGTTGTTGATAGTAAAAACTTTGACGCTGTCACTGGTTCTGCTTTTGACTTTGAGAGAGCAAACAAATGCCCCCAATGCAGTACTTTATTCGAACCGGGTACCATAACTACTTTGAGTTGTGGTCACCCACTTCCCGCTCTTCCTGCTGCTGTTGCGCATGGCGGGAGGGGTTCTTTAATTCTACATAAGGGTCTTGTTAATGATACTCCGGTCTCACTACTTTTCGATTCCGGATGCACCACTATTGGTGTTAGACAATCGCTTGTAGATCCATCTTGTGCTACAGGAAGGGTTATTAAATGTGTCACATTTGGCGGCACTCTAGAAAAATATCCTACTGCTGTAATTCGCATTGCCACTCCTTTCTTTACTGGAGATGTGCATGCTTGTCTCTTACCTAATCCTATTGCGGACCTTATTATTGGTCGTATTCACGGAGTTAGGGAGTGTACCCCACAGCAGATTGCTGCTTGGGAAGATAATAACATGCAAGCTACAAATGCAGTAGTTACAAGAGCACAAGATCTACACCAAACCGAACCTTCACTGAATAGTGATAATGAAGTTGATAGCCAAGATAGTCACTTAGTAATTACTCGTGACTCTTTCATAAAATTGCAAGAAGAAGATCCTTCTTTAAAAAAATTCTTCGTTCTTGCGAAGAAAGGTGATCCGAATCAGGATACAAATAGAAAATCTTGGATTGCAATGAGAAACGGCGTACTTGTACGTATGGTACAAGATTCGACTACGTCGGCACATTCGCAAATTCTTGTTCCCAAGAGCATGAGAGTGCAAATATTACAACATGCTCATGACTCGCAATGTGCTGGACATATGGGTTTTTCCCGTACGAAGTCGAGAGTCCTTGCGGCTTTCTTTTGGCCTTTTGTCAATAAGGACATTCGTATTTACTGCCGATCATGCAAAGGTATGTCAGGAGGTCAAATCTAGAGGACCACGACATGCTGCGCCTATCCAGGCTGCTGACATTCCTATTCGGCCGTTTCAGAAAATGGCCATAGATATTATTGGCCCTTTTAAGGTCAAGTCGGCCAGAGGACATCAGTTTATCCTTACATGTGTCGATATGTGCACACGTTGGCCAGAGGCTATTCCTCTTAAGAGCATATCTACTACAGATATCGCAGATGCTCTTTGGTTGATATTTTCTCGCTTGGGGTTCCCCAGAGAAATATTGTCAGACCATGGCACTCAACTCATATCTGACACTATGTCACAGGTAATGTCTACCTTACATATTGAACGATCTCTCAGTAGTATCTACCATCCTATGTCTAATGGGTTAGTTGAGCGTCTGAATAGAACGCTCAAGACTTTGCTTGGTAAGATAACTGAAGATCATCCTCAAGATTGGGACAGGGTTTTACCCGCGGCTCTCTTTGCCTATAGAGAAGTCCCTAATGAACACACAGGATTTTCTCCCTTCGAACTTGTCTTTGGCGCGCGTCCACGCGGCCCTATGTCTTTATTACACGATCTCATCACTGCCGATGATATTAGCGATGAAACTCAATCCTCATATGAGTATGTCATTGCTCTTAGACAAAAGATCATTGAGGCATGTAAGCTAGCAACTGCTTCATCAGAAATTGCTAAAGAGAAGGCAAGGCAGTTTGCTAACAAGAATAGATGTCTACGACAACTTTGTCCAGGTGACAAAGCATTCGTCCTACTCCCCAGTAGGGAAAATAGACTTCTTATTGCATGGAAAGGTCCGTATGCAATAGTCTCTCGGATTTCCGATGTTGACTATGTGGTCGATATTGATGGAAAGCATAAAACTTTCCACATAAACATGCTTTCGGAATTTCACGAACGTCCGGACTATTTGCTGCCTATTTTCCAGGCAACGGATGATGCTCCTGCACCTCACGGTCATTATTCATCCCTGTCTGTCATTCAGGATGAGGAAGCTACCTTCTCTGATGTCAAACCTTCCCCTTCCAGTGGTTCCATTACATTCCACGGAATCTTGGAAAAACGTTTCTGTTTCTCCTAATCTTTCTGGTGACGAACATCGACAAGTCTCGTCGATGTTACAAACATTTCAGGATGTTCTCACTGACATTCCTGGACACACAGATGTCATAGAACATGACATAATTCTTACCGACAATAATCCAATTAGGGTTAGGCCGTATCCTATTCCTATACACTTTCAGTCGCAAGTGGAAAAGGAATTGGATGAAATGATTCAATTATATTTAATTGAACCATCGACTTCACCATATTCTTCTTCCATGGTTATTGTCCGGAAGAAGGATAAGAACATACGAATTTGCGTTGATTATCGCAAATTGAATCAGGTCACAAAGTTCGACGCTGAACCGATGCCTTTGTTAGAAGATCTACTGATTAGACTTTCTAATTCTAGATTCTTCACTAAACTTGACTTGTCTAAAGGTTATTGGCAAGTGCCTTTAGCAGAGCATGCCAAACCTCTTACTGCTTTTTTCTACACCTAGGGGTCTATTTCAATGGAATGTTATGCCTTTTGGTCTCATGAACGCCCCTGCCACTTTCGTTCGCATGATGCGTCGAATTCTGTCACATCGTTCGGATGTCATCGCATACTTAGATGACATCTGTCTCTTCAGTGATACCTGGGAAGATCACTATTTAGGGTTATATGACTTACTGTCCACTCTACGTGAGAATAATTTGACAGCAAAACCTTCTAAAGCTTTTGTTGGTTTTGGTGAAATCTCTTTCCTGGGTCATCGTGTTGGTCATGGTCTCTTGAAGACAGAAGACCACAATACTTCCAAAATACTGAACATCTCTGTTCCTAAAACGAAGAAACAAGTTAGGAGTCTCTTAGGTTTAATTCAATTTTATGGGAGATTTATTCCAAATTTATCTTCGACCATGGCACCTCTATCAACATTGTTGAAGAAAGGTTCGCCTAATCTGGTCCGTTGGTCTGAAGAATGCCAATCTTCACTAGACCAAATCAAGAATATATTTTCTTCTCCTCCCATCTTAAGATTACCTACTCTTGATAGGACTTTTGTTCTTCGGAGTGATGCTTCATCCACTGGGATTGGAGCAGCACTGATGCAAGAATATGCAAATACTCTGCATCCTGTTATGTACATTTCTAGAAAATTAAATGCGGCAGAGAGGAACTACTCGGTTTTAGACCGTGAGTTGTTAGCGATGGTTTGGTCAATTCTAAAACTACAAAGATTCCTCCTGGGCGCACATTTCATTCTAGAGACTGATCAGAAAGCTCTTACAGCTATTCAGACTAAGAATTTGAAGAGTTCGAGATCCACTCGATATGCTATAGCTCTTCAACCTTTTCACTTCACGGTACGAGCTATCCGTGGTGCGGATAATGTGATGGCTGACATTTTGTCTAGATGCCCACATGACTCCAACTAATACTTCTGTCCTATATTTCCATATATTACAGAGTCATAACACACCTATATTTCTACAATAGATTAGCACATCTGTACTTACTTTATATGTACACACTATCGTGCTTTGTTGTCATCTTCTTCTGTTCGTTTTTTAAGATGATAGAGGAGGACTGAGTAGTTAATATAAGGGCCGTTAGTTTACTAAACAGCCACAATTATTAATAATGTATTGTACCTTATGAAGCATATTAGTTATTAATTAGCATTATATTGCTTGTACTTTCTCAGAATGTCATTGTTGAGCTGAGGACTTACCTTACTAGTATCAAGCATGACGAGTTCTAGATTGTGTACTTACCCTCGGAATACCAGAGCATATGTCCTGGATCGTCATGTAGTTTAACTTTACTATGTACTTATGTCATTACATGTCAAAGAATGTACTATTTAAATTTTCCTATCAGATTTGTACATCCATTTTTAAAGACAATATTAGAGTATGCTGTTTAATGATGATTATAGTAACTTGCATACGTATATTGTGTTTACATGCTAACGTGATGTGTGTTGGTGACACCTCCCCGATGTGAATATTTTTTGAGACATATTTATTTTTCTGTTGAGGTATATCCTCACCAGACACTCTATAATTAGCCTATTGTTTGGCAATTTAGTTAATTATCAGCGCATAATTCGTGCGTTTTGAGCCGCTTATCGCATGCTCTTTGATATTGAAAAAAAAAATATGTTCCACATTTTTTTTTATCGGGAGGAGGTGGTGATATGTTGCGTGATAAATTCTCGCAACATCGTTTTATTTCAATATCTATTTTATAACGCAAGGGCAACAACTGCTTGAAATTTATAGTCACTTTTCTCGGTAAGCATTTGTCTTCTCGCGTTGGTATCGAATGCAGTTAAGTTTGAGCTGTGGTCATTTTGCGCTGGACTGCGCATGACTTGTCTTGCTTCTTGGTCGATCGGTTTCCGCCCACCACTAGTGGAGTGAGCGATTTGGAATGGCGAAAGAGATGCCTCGTTGAAGAGGGGATCTCCGCTATTTTTTGTTCTGTCAGGGATGTGTAGTCCTCTTATGGATATTTCGTTTATTCGGGATAATACCTCTAGTGTATTTGCACATGACGGGAGGCGTGATATTTCTGTATTTCTTGAAAGCAAGGTAAATTGACTTTTTCATTAACTCTATCGATTTTGGGTCGTGAGCGATTTCGATTCATAGCCTGTCTTCGAAAGTCGTCGTCACGAGATGTTTTTTCCCAGCTCACATGTCGCTGCATTGTACTGCATCGGTTGATGCATGTACCAAGGACCATTACTTGCTACTTTGTTAAATGAACTAGTTTTGGAAAACCTTTATTATCTAGAGGATATTTTTGAGGACATTATTTATACTTCGGCAGACGTGTCTGTCTTGCTGAAGTCAAACTAAGGAGAGTGAACTGATCTCATACATCTGGTTATCTCCTGGCTGTTATAGAAAAGGATGGAGTTTTTTCACCTGACTACATTTACAGCACTTTGAAATATAACATGCATCTGACTCATCATTGTAATGCTGTCTACCGTCTATTGCTGTATTGAATGTTGCTGTGATAATGACTGTTTGATGTGCCTACATATTCGCGTAACCATTTTGTCACTGTGGCGTCCACAATAAATAATGAAGAAAAACGTCAACGGCTGTTACAAGAATCATTGACTTTATACGTCGTGAGTTTACTGACGTCCTATGTGGATTGCCCTGTTATTTTTGTATGAACATTGTTTTGACTGAACACATCTGCACACCACACAAAACCAGACATGCGGATACCATCCATCATCATATGGCGTCACGCATCAATCATGCTCATAATTTTTCCATGTCAGGAATATTTTGAAATCCCCACCCCAAACAAGCATGTTTGAAATGATTGGAGCTTTTGAGTAGCTCCATAACAAACAGATGCGGGGGAGGACAGTGAATATAACCAGACACGTTTCAGTGTTAAGACACTGTGAGATTCACGCTTGCCAAGACACCAGACGTGCTAGAAGTTAGAATTCAGAATTAAATTTTATCAGACCGGACCTTTTATTGGAGTATTTATCAGGACTTACGAAACAGCCCAGGAAATCTCTATAATTTGAAATAAGGAAAACCGGAATATCTGAGGAAACTACACACACGGAGTAAGAGAGGAAATTAAAGTTAAAATTAACGACCCCAAGTACACGTGTAAAAAGGCATCGGCTAGTGCCTTAAATTCATTCATCTGAGCAAAAAGTCTGTGAGCCAGGATTGGCGTAAGTTGTCATTTTACATTCTACATTTTCATTACTAACATGTGAACTAATATGTATATATTACCATGTGAATATTAATATGTGAAAATCGCTAGTGGATGTTGCAGTCATTTGAGGCTGGCAACCTCAGCGCATAGAATGATGATTTCATGAACCACCACTGCACGGGCTGGCGACTGCTTTATTCCTAGTTTCTTGAGGAGAGCTAAACGCATCAGTAGTCCCAAGTTCCATATGGAAGCAGGGAGGGACAGTTGAAAGAAATGATGTACATTTTAATTATAATACTTACAGTTTCAAACAAGTGTAAATGTTTATGTTAAAATATTCAATTTAAAATTAATGGAAGTTTCAAACTTTTCAAATCAGTGTAAACATAAATGAAAACTTATTCAATTTATATTGTGAACATTTTTCAATCAGTGGAGATGTAAATGTAAACATATTCTATCTGTACTATTAACATTTTAATTTAAATGTAAACTAACTATAAAAGCTATTCTATTTAAATGTAAAGAAAGTTTTTTTCCCGAGGGATTAAATTTAATTCTCATCGAGGGTAAATTCTGAGTAAATGGGATGGTAGAATAGGAGAAAGGGGACACACAGGTATGTGTCGGGAAACGCAATACTCAGGAGAGCGTTTCGTTTCTATTCTTTTACCATAGTTGTTGGTGGTGGTACCAGTTGAAGGGTACTATCTCTGGAACAAGAAAGGAACAGTGGCCTAAGCTTTAAGACGAGGGACTAACTTTGTAGACTCTCCCTGACACTCCTGGGAACGAGCTGCACCCTACATCCTTGACCAGCGACGAACGTTTTCAGTGATCAGTCCATCAAGAACAAACCTAGCGGGAGCAGAAACAACCACTGGCAGCTAAGTGCAATATATAAGCTGCCACGTGAACTTTTAAGAAAAAAGTCTATCATCCTCCAAGGATGAACACTTTCTTTTAAACTATTCAATTTTTTAAACTTTTAAAGCTGAAGTGATTATTAAGTTTTGTTATTTGTAACTATACAAATTTAACTTCGATTTAATCATTTTAAAGTTACTGCATGTTTGTCTCAGTCAACTTACTAATTACACTCTAAACTGAGCTATACCAGAATAATAAGAATTCCACTGAGTAAATCATAGGTGGGGGCTTGAACGAGCTGAAATTAATAATTGCTTAATTCTTCATAAATGGCAGCGGACCGATATAAGTTAACAATTGCCCTGCCAATGCAGCATTGTTCTTGACTTCAGAAATATCTTGGCAGCTTTTATGTTACTTAGCTGTCGGTAACGGTTATGCTCCTTCTGATGAATTGATTCTTGGTAGACTATATTGCTAATCACGCACATCGCTTTTCAAGGTGGTAGGGCGCAGCACGTTCCCCAAAATGTCAGGGAGTGTCTGCAAAGTTGGTCCTTCGTATCTAAGCTCAAGCCACTTTTCCCTTCTTGTTCCAGAGATAGTACCCTCAACTGGTACCACCAACAAGCCAATCTTGGCTCACAGACTGTTTGCTGAGAGAAGTAACTTTAAGGCACTGGCAGATGCCTTTTTTTCACGTGTTCTTGGGGGTCGTTATTTTAACAATTAAATCCCACCATGACTCCGTGTTTCAGTTTCCTCAGATAAATGGAATTCGGAATTCTAACTCCTGGCATTCTGGTTTCGTCTTGGCAAGCGATCTTCACAGTGTCTTGACACTGAAACGCGTCAGGTTACATTGCCTGTCTTTCCCGGCATTTGTTTTGTTACGATGCTAAAAAAGCTCCAATGGGGTAATTTCACAATTATTGCCGCCTGAAATAATATGCGTGATGCAAAAGGTCACGTCTCCCATATATGGAATGTAAACATCCGATCCTCTTTCGGCAATGTTTACAAATAACTTATTATTACTTTAATCTAAAGTAATGTCTTTGTAACAAGGTGTGCCAGAAATGATTGTGTCAGGCATGCCTGTCCATAATGTGTCGCCCAGACGAGTAATCTCGTTATCTATCTCTTGAGCACACAAAATCCGTCTCTTACCATCTTGGCAGAGAACACAACCTGGCCTTATCAGCGATTAAACAACTGCGCTGAGCGATTTTAATGTTACTCTGTAGCCTGATGTCGGGCACACCCGAAATTAACATACATGATTGACGGCTAATATTATATTATCAGTTCCTTCCCCAGCAGGGAGAAACAAGTAAGCAAACAAACATGACGACTTATCGCTGAGAGGCAGTGCCGGATTAAAGCAACCGGAGGCCCTGGGCTAGAAGAATTGGGAGGCCCAAACTTAATGGTATATGATTATGAGGAAAAAAAAACTCGTTTTCTTCTTTATCCACACAGTGAAAGTAGAAAGTTTTTGAAATTTTAGCATTAATAACAAGATTGTTTATAAATTGATAACCTTTAATAAGTTTACGTAAGTATGGAACTACTGAAGAAGTTCACACACAACATTCACAGCTATGTTTAAACATTACACTATATACCAACTCAAAACAGTTTCTTTCGAGTTTTTTAAATGCAAATTTAGCAATTATGTCATTAAAATCAGTAAGTCGCAGTTTATCATTTTCTATGCAGAGAATGCTAAGATCAGACAACCGATCTTGGGACATTGTTGACTGCAGATCATTCTAAATCCATTTTAGTCTAGAAAATGATCTTTCACCACTATAATTCATCATCATCAGCTGCCATCTCCACAACGAAGGTTGGCTGTAATGGATCTCCAACGTCTTCTGTCTCTTGTCTTGGTGGTGCACTCTGATAGACTCTTTCCTATCCATCTCTTGATATTATCTTCCCACTTATAGCGCTGTCTTCCACTTGCACGTTTGCCTTCAACTCTCCCTTCTATTATGGTCTTCTGCAAGGTGTTATGCCTTTTTATGTGGCCAAAGTGTTTTATCTGCCGAACTTTGATCTCCCTCATTAGTTCTCTTTCATACCTAGTTTTTCTAGAACCTCCTTATTTGTTTTCTTCTCTCTCCATGAGATACGCCCCATTCTTCTATATATCCACATTTCAAGAGCCTCAATTCTTTCTTCCAATTGCTTATTCATCGTCCATGTTTCTACACCATACAGTAATGCAGAATATATATTACACTTTATGATTCTCAGTTTTAATTTGTGAGATAGCTGTTTAGATGACAGTATATGTTTCATGTTGTTGAATGTAGCTTTGGCCATTCCTATTCTCTTCTTGATTTCTGTATCACATCTAACATCTTCTGTTATTATATGACCAAGATATAAGTAGCTCTTGACTTGTTCCAGGATTTTCCCATTTACGCTTATCTTTAATTTGGGCTTATTGTCTTTGTTGCTAATTATCATAGTTTTTGTTTTCTCAATATTAATGTCGAGTCCATATTCATGACTTATACTGTTCACTTGCTTCACTAGTTCTTGTAACTCCTGTTCGCTTTCAGCTAACAATACGGTATCATCTGCATATCTAAGGTTGTTTATTGACCTTCCACTAATGTTCAGTGCTGGTATTTCCTGTATCTCTTTGAAAATTTTTTCGGTGTATAGATTAAATAGGCAGGGGTACAGCACACAACCTTGTCTGACACCTCTTTTTATGTCTATGTGTGGTGAATAATTCCATCCAGATCTTACTGTGGCAGTTTGCTCCCAATAAAAGTTACTGAGTATTCTTATATCTTTTCCATCCATACCTATGTCTTCGAGGCATTCAATTATTTTCTCATGATGGACTCTGTCAAAAGCCTTCTTATAGTCAATGAAGCACATGTACATACTTTTTTGGACCTCTGTATATTTTTCTGCTAATATTCTTAGGCAAAATATTGCCTCTCTTGTTCTTCTGTTCCGTCTAAAACCAAACTGTTCTTCTTGGATTTCGCTGTCTACCTTACTTTTTATTCTTTCCTGTATGATTTTGAGCAGTATCTTAATTGCATGACTCATCAGGCTGATTGGTTCTGAAGTCTGAACATTCTGTTGCGGTAGTTTTTTTGGGCAATGTTATAAAGACTGATGTCTTCATGTCGTGTGGTCTATAATTAGTAACCATTAAACACAGGAACAATCTGAAAATTGTTTCCACATTTGGAAAAGCTGTCTGAATCTTTTCTTGGAATATTATTTGATACATATCCTGGTGGCTGAAATTTTCTTTTTCAGGGTGAGCTTGTTTGACGCACAGGTTGAAGTGCAAGAGTTCATCGACTAGAATGAGATCAACATCCTTTGGATGCTCTTGCATCAACATCTCGACACCATTATAAATTTGTTCCTTGGTTGCTTGCAAGTTCACCAACAATAAAAAAAATTGCCAGCTCTTCTCCTATACACTGTTGCTCTTCTGTATAAGTTGGCTTCAAGAGCATCCATGACAGAAATAAATAAATTTATTCTAAAACTGTCTCTTGGAGAAAGTTCATCTAAAGCTTCGGGCGCTGCCCCATCATTGCTTTGTTTTTTTTTTTTTTCGTACTCTCTGCTTTCTTTTGACAGTTTTGTACTCTACATCCGGTAGAGTAATTTTTACTTGCTGTTCAATTTCATCAAAATTAGCCCGAGTGTTTGATACGAACAGCAAAATTGAGCTGTAAATCTTTGCACATGTGCTCAATGACATTTGCGAACTTTGGAGGGCCTTGCTAACTTTATGAAATTGGTCTAGCAAATGTGTCCAAAGGTGAAGCATGAAAAAGAACTCAAATTTTTCCATATTTTGTAGAAGATTTTCAGCCTGTCGTCTAGTATCTCGTTTTTCAGTTTCATAACAGTAAATATGTCTGAGGGCTTCAACAATGTTAGCATAACTTTCGCTAATAGCTGCAGTAGTTTTGGCATGAGCCTCCCATCTTGTTTCTGATAAATGCTTAGGAACTTTTGACTCTGGAGGCAAGAAACTTTTTAAGCACTGACCATCTTTTTGTAGAAGCTGAGAAAAAACAATAAAGCTCATTTATTGTACCAAAAAAATTCACTGCAACCAGGCACGAGTCAACTGCGGTTCGTCCAACTAGATTTAGGGAATGTCCAGGGCATGGAATAAACTTTGCAAACTTGTTCTTTTCAGAATTTTTGTTGAACGCCTTTATACTTTCCAGCCATATTAGCTGCATTATCATATTATTGTCCTCTACATTTACTGAAATCAATTTTAAGTTCACTGAAGTAGTTCAGTATCAGCTCAGCCATACTTTCTCCGATGTGATCTTTCAGTTCAAAAAACCTCAGAAAGCGTTCAACTGGTAATCCATCACTAGGAGAAACATATCTAACAATAACAGTAAGTTGATCAACATGGGAAACATCAGGGGTTGAATCAACTGATAAACTAAAATAACCTGCTTGTTTGATGTCGCTAAGTATTGCTTCTCGAACTTTATTAGCCTTCAACTGGATAACCTCTTAACATATAGTTTTGGATAAGTACGATGGCTGACCACAGCCTTTACTTCCAAACTGATTGATGTGAGCACGCAGGAAGGGATCAAATTTGGCAATTAATTCCAGCAATCCAAGAAAGTTACCAGTGTTGCTAGAACCAAATGTTTCATCATCTCCTCTAAATCCAAGCCACCAGCGTTGCCACTCAAGTTCTAGAGATAAACCCAGATGCTCTTCTAAATAAAACCCAGAAATACCCAGATTATTTTATGCCTCAAATACACGGGATAGACGATGCTTACATAATCTTTTATGTGCATCTTTAGCACAAATAATCTGTGTGCTACCAATTTTTATGTATTTCTTCATTTTTTTTTTTATTACCAAAAATTCACAATTAAATTAAAATGATTTTAATAACACCCCAATATATGAACTCTTGAAAATGAGATATTTTAACAGTAATATACTTACATTAGTTACATTAACAAAATGTTCCTCAAATTAAATATAAAATGTTAGTTGTAACTTGTTACTGTTGAAAAATGTCACTTGTCAGAGACTCTGCATCCATGTCGACAACTTCTCCTTCGTCAAGATCATATGCATGAATTGACAACGTGGAATCTTGATTGTGAAGTTCCAAAATCTTTGCATATCTCTGCCGACAACGTCCTTCACGCACATCTTCAACCACGCTTTTACTAGGATTAAACTTATGACAAACTCCGTCTATGGCAACTGCTTGCTTGGCTAGTATTCGATTGGAAACTGTTTCACACAAAAGCTTGTTGGTTTGTTTAGTTTTAACTAAGTTAACCTTCGGAAACACTCTTTCGACGCATGCTGAGGAGTGAGGTAGTGCCATAAGCGTGCACATGAGGTCAGCCAAAACATCAAATTTCTTCTGGTTATTAGCATCTGTTACTTGTTGCAGTCCCAGCCAGAATGCGGGCGGATCCTCATCTACTAGATGTCCAAGATCATTTCGGTACGATGCCAGTTCTCGCCATTGATCAGACAGACGATCAAGGCTCTCTTCTGAAACAACTGTTGGGAACTGCGCTGCTAATGGAATGACAGAAGGTTTGTTGATATCAAGAGCTTGCTTTGGATCCAACAGCTGCATTTGCACCAGAACACTGTTTTGTTCAAGTGGGAACCTGCGTCGTATTTGAGTACAAAGTTCAATCAGGTATGCCAATGCATCCTTGCGAAACTGGACTTCTTTATCTTGTAACGGTTGTCGCATTAACTGCGCTTCACATCGTCCACCCAGCTCAATGTAATTCAGTTTCTTGTGCACCTGTACATCCGAAGGATCAATGTCGGCAAGAGTGCGATGCTCATGCTGCAATACTTCCTACCTAATAAACATACTGAGAAGAAAACGACACTCTCTTGTTACACTCGTGTACACTTTGTGAAGACGGAAGTTCTCGGACTGGAATTCCATGTTCATGACGTTAACTTTACCCAGTATGTAGCCGACAAATAGAAGCATGTGCTTCGTGCCAACAGTGTTCATCGTCTGCAGGATTTGCCCCGCACCGTCGACGTTGTCCACTGAAACTTCGGATTGGAAATACAAGTGCAGAGCATCCCATTGCTCAAGGATCCTCTCAATGACTGCTTCACGGGACAGCCAGCGTGTTTCACACAGCTTCAACAATTTATGTTTCTGGGCCTGAACTACATCTTGTATTTACTGGAACTGGAGATTTCTTTTACTACTACGCGAAAAATAGAAGCAGACATTCTTTATGAAAATTTGTAGCCAAGACGGTAGGTGGTTGCTGGCAGCATTTGCACAAAGTGCAAATGAGTGACAAACACAGCCGAGAACAAAGACATGTGGAGTCTCTTTCTTCAGATATGCCTGTAAACCACTTGCAGTCCCCATCATAGTGGCACAGTTGTCTGTAGCAAAACCAATGACGTTACTAAGCGGGATTTCATGCGTGCTCAACAATTTCTTAACAGCTGTAAACATGTCCAGACCAGTCCCATCCTCCACCTCAATGAGGTCTAACAGTGAATCAACTATTTTTTGTTTTGTTTTTGTGTCACAGAATCGCACAACGACTGCCAACATCTGGTTCGTAGAAATATCAGTACCCTCATCAACGATTATAGAAAATTTCTGATTTCTGCAAATGTTTATAACTTCAAGCCGCTCAAAATGAGCAATACCGTACTGCATCACATACGCAGCCTTGGTGCGCTTCAGTGACATTTTTTGAGCAATTGTGCTGTCTGGAAATATATCTGCTTGCAACATTCAATCAAATGATCAGCTTGCGAAAACGGAGTATTATGTTCTGCCACGAAAGCCGACAACACTATCTCCGCTTTAGCAATTTTGTCTTGGAGACGGGGCTCTTTTGGTTTGATGAAAAACTTGTTAATGTTCAGAGTTTTGCTTTGGCTTCGAAGTTTTTCATGTGCTTCTGTGTGCTTTTATGTGTCAATAAAGCTGTTTTGTTGGCATTAGTTAATGTACAGGAACAGACCGTACAAATCGCAGCATAGCGATTACCAGAGTCCGGCTTTATCCAATCCTTCAGTTCGCTGTCTGTTAGCCATTCCGCACAAAAAGCCTGATAATACATGTGGTAAAGTGGGATGTTATAAATATTTATAGGGGACTTAGTGTACTGACTGAGATCAGCTGTGAAGGTATCTGTATCTAATAAGTGTGGTGTATTACAGATGACCTTGCTTGCTACCACATTTATACCTCAGTCAGAATTATTCTGGAATATTGTGATGACTACGTTAATTGTCTAGGGTTATGAAAATGATGAAGTGTAAGTCACAACAACAGTAGATAAACAGTTGGGGGGGATACCACTATATTATAATACTCATATAAAACTATAAACCATTCAAGATTATTATGACATACGTTCAATAATGGTCCGTAGGATCCATTATGAACACTTACAACATAACAACAGACACTCACACTGTGACACTCACACACATATAACACTCTATAAGACTATCTTAAATGAGTCAAGTGTTTAAGTTTAAAAATATATGTATTAATTCTTTCAATAATGGTGATGCGTGATGCCATATGATGATGGATGGCATCCGCATGTCTGGTTTTGTGTAGTGTGTAGATGTGTTCAGTCAAAACAATGTTCATGCAACAATAACAGGGCAATCCACATAGGACGTCAGTAAACTCACGACGTATAAAGTCAATGAGTCTTGAAACAGCCGTTGACGTTTTTCTTCATTATTTATTGTGGACGCCACAGTGACAAAATGGTTACGCAAATGTGTAGGCACATCAAACAGTCATTATCACAGCAACATTCAATACAGCAATAAACGGTAGACAGCATTACAATGATGAGTCAGATGCATGTTATATTTCATAGTGCTGTAAATGTAGTCAGGTGGAAAACTCCATCCTTTTCTATAACAGCCAGGAGATAACCAGATGTATGAGATCAGTTCACTCTCCTTAGTTTGACTTCAGCAAGACAGACACGTCTGCCGAAGTATAAATAATGTCCTCAGAAATATCCTCTAGATAATAAAGGTTTTCCAAACCTAGTTCATTTAACAAAGTAGCAAGTAATGGTCCTTGGTACCTGCATCAACCGATGCAGTACAATGCAGCGACATGTGAGCTGGGAAAAAAAACATCTCGTGACGACGACTTTCGCAGACAGGCTATGAATCGAAATCGCTCACGACCCAAAATCAATAGAGTTAATGAAAGAGTCAATTTACCTTGCTTTCATGAAATACACAGAAATATCACGCCTCCCGACATGTGGGAAACACTAGAGGTATTATCTCGAATAAACGAAATATCCATTAAGAGGACTACACATCCCTGACAGAACAAAAATAGCGGAGATCCCCTCTTCAACGAGGCATCTCTTTCGCCATTCCAAATCGCTCACTCCCACTAGTGGTGGGCGGAAACCGATCGACCAAGAAGCAAGACAAGTCATGCGCAGTCCAGCGCAAAACGACCACAGCTCAAACTTAACTGCATTCGATACCAACGCGAGAAGACAAATGCTTACCGAGAAAAGTGACTATAAATTCCAAGCAGTTGTTGCCCTTGCGTTATAAAACAGATATTGAAATAAAACGATGTTGCGAGAATTTATCACGCAACATATCACCACCTCCTCCCGATAAAAAAAAAAATGTGGAACATATTTTTTTTCAATATCAAAGAGCAAGCGATAAGCGGCTCAAAACGCACGAATTATGCGCTGATAATTAACTAAATTTGCCAAACAATAGGCTAATTATAGAGTGTCTGGTGAGGATATACCTCAACAGAAAAATAAATATGTCTCAAAAAATATTCACATCGGGGAGGTGTCACCAACACACATCACGTTAGCATGTAAACACAATATACGTATGCAAGTTACTATAATCATCATTAAACAGCATACTCTAATATTGTCTTTAAAAATGGATGTACAAATCTGATAGGAAAATTTAAATAGTACATTCTTTGACATGTAATGACATAAGTACATAGCAAAGTTAAACTACATGACGATCCAGGACATATGCTCTGGTATTCCGAGGGTAAGTACACAATCTAGAACTCGTAAGGTAAGTCCTCAGCTCAACAATGACATTCTGAGAAAGTACAAGCAATATAATGCTAATTAATAACTAATATGCTTCATAAGGTACAATACATTATTAATAATTGTGGCTGTTTACTAAACTAAACGGCCCTTATATTAACTACTCAGTCCTCCTCTATCATCTTAAAAAACGAACAGAAGAAGATGACAACAAAGCACGATAGTGTGTACATATAAAGTAAGTACAGATGTGCTAATCTATTGTAGAAATATAGGTGTGTTATGACTCTGTAATATATGGAAATATAGGACAGAAGTATTAGTTGGAGTCATGTGGGCATCTAGACAAAATGTCAGCCATCACATTATCCGCACCACGGATAGCTCGTACCGTGAAGTGAAAAGGTTGAAGAGCTATAGCATATCGAGTGGATCTCGAACTCTTCAAATTCTTAGTCTGAATAGCTGTAAGAGCTTTCTGATCAGTCTCTAGAATGAAATGTGCGCCCAGGAGGAATCTTTGTAGCTTTAGAATTGACCAAACCATCGCTAACAAACTCAACGGTCTAAAACCGAGTAGTTCCTCTCTGCCGCATTTAGTTTTCTAGAAATGTACATAACAGGATGCAGAGTATTTGCATATTCTTGCATCAGTGCTGCTCCAATCCCAGTGGATGAAGCATCACTCCGAAGAACAAAAGTCCTATCAAGAGTAGGTAATCTTAAGATGGGAGGAGAAGAAAATATATTCTTGATTTGGTCTAGTGAAGATTGGCATTCTTCAGACCAACGGACCAGATTAGGCGAACCTTTCTTCAACAATGTTGATAGAGGTGCCATGATCGAAGATAAATTTGGAATAAATCTCCCATAAAATTGAATTAAACCTAAGAGACTCCTAACTTGTTTCTTCGTTTTAGGAACAGAGATGTTCAGTATTTTGGAAGTATTGTGGTCTTCTGTCTTCAAGAGACCATGACCAACACGATGACCCAGGAAAGAGATTTCACCAAAACCAACAAAAGCTTTGGAAGGTTTTGCTGTCAAATTATTCTCACGTAGGGTGGACAGTAAGTCATATAACCCTAAATAGTGATCTTCCAGGTATCACTGAAGAGACAGATGTCATCTAAGTATGCGATGACATCCGAACGATGTGACAGAATTCGACGCATCATGCGAACGAAAGTGGCAGGGGCGTTCATGAGACCAAAAGGCATAACATTCCATTGAAATAGACCCCTAGGTGTAGAAAAAGCAGTAAGAGGTTTGGCATGCTCTGCTAAAGGCACTTGCCAATAACCTTTAGACAAGCCAAGTTTAGTGAAGAATCTAGAATTAGAAAGTCTAATCAGTAGATCTTCTAACAAAGGCATCGGTTCAGCGTCGAACTTTGTGACCTGATTCAATTTGCGATAATCAACGCAAATTCGTATGTTCTTATCCTTCTTCCGGACAATAACCATGGAAGAAGAATATGGTGAAGTCGATGGTTCAATTATATTTAATTGAATCATTTCATCCAATTCCTTTTCCACTTGCGACTGAAAGTGTATTGGAATAGGATACGGCCTAACCCTAATTGGATTATTGTCGGTAAGAATTATGTCATGTTCTATGACATCTGTGTGTCCAGGAATGTCAGTGAGAACATCCTGAAATGTTTGTAACATCGACGAGACTTGTCGATGTTCGTCACCAGAAAGATTAGGAGAAACAGAAACGTTTTTCCAAGATTCCGTGGAATGTAATGGAACCACTGGAAGGGGAAGGTTGACATCAGAGAAGGTAGCTTCCTCATCCTGAATGACAGACAGGGATGAATAATGACCGTGAGGTGCAGGAGCATCATCCGTTGCCTGGAAAATAGGCAGCAAATAGTCCGGACGTTCGTGAAATTCCGAAAGCATGTTTATGTGGAAAGTTTTATGCTTTCCATCAATATCGACCACATAGTCAACATCGGAAATCCGAGAGACTATTGCATACGGACCTTTCCATGCAATAAGAAGTCTATTTTCCCTACTGGGGAGTAGGACGAATGCTTTGTCACCTGGACAAAGTTGTCGTAGACATCTATTCTTGTTAGCAAACTGCCTTGCCTTCTCTTTAGCAATTTCTGATGAAGCAGTTGCTAGCTTACATGCCTCAATGATCTTTTGTCTAAGAGCAATGACATACTCATATGAGGATTGAGTTTCATCGCTAATATCATCGGCAGTGATGAGATCGTGTAATAAAGACATAGGGCCGCGTGGACGCGCGCCAAAGACAAGTTCGAAGGGAGAAAATCCTGTGTGTTCATTAGGGACTTCTCTATAGGCAAAGAGAGCCGCGGGTAAAACCCTGTCCCAATCTTGAGGATGATCTTCAGTTATCTTACCAAGCAAAGTCTTGAGCGTTCTATTCAGACGCTCAACTAACCCATTAGACATAGGATGGTAATATACTACTGAGAGATCGTTCAATATGTAAGGTAACATTACCTGTGACATAGTGTCAGATATGAGTTGAGTGCCATGGTCTGACAATATTTCTCTGGGGAACCCCAAGCGAGAAAATATCAACCAAAGAGCATCTGCGATATCTGTAGTAGATATGCTCTTAAGAGGAATAGCCTCTGGCCAACGTGTGCACATATCGACACATGTAAGGATAAACTGATGTCCTCTGGCCGACTTGACCTTAAAAGGGCCAATAATATCTATGGCCATTTTCTGAAACGGCCGAATAGGAATGTCAGCAGCCTGGATAGGCGCAGCATGTCGTGGTCCTCTAGATTTGACCTCCTGACATACCTTGCATGATCGGCAGTAAATACGAATGTCCTTATTGACAAAAGGCCAAAAGAAAGCCGCAAGGACTCTCGACTTCGTAGGGCAAAACCCATATGTCCAGCACATTGCGAGTCATGAGCATGTTGCAATATTTGGACTCTCATGCTCTTGGGAACAAGAATTTGCGAATGTGCCGACGTAGCCGAATCTTGTACCATACGTACAAGTACGCCGTTTCTCATTGCAATCCAAGATTTTCTATTTGTATCCTGATTCGGATCACCTTTCTTCGCAAGAACGAAGAATTTTTTTTTAAAGAAGAATCTTCTTCTTGCAATTTTATGAAAGAGTCACGAGTGATCACTAAGTGACTATCTTGGCTATCAACTTCATTATCACTATTCAGTGAAGTTTCGGGTGTTTGTAGAGCTTGTGCTCTTGTAACTACTGCATTTGTAGCTTGCATGTTATTATCTTCCCAAGCAGCAATCTGCTGTGGGGTACACTCCCTAACTCCGTGAATACGACCAATAATAAGGTCCGCAATAGGATTAGGTAAGAGACAAGCATGCACATCTCCAGTAAAGAAAGGAGTGGCAATGCGAATTACAGCAGTAGGATATTTTTCTAGAGTGCCGCCAAATGTGACACATTTAATAACCCTTCCTGTAGCACAAGATGGATCTACAAGCGATTGTCTAACACCAATAGTGGTGCATCCGGAATCGAAAAGTAGTGAGACCGGAGTATCATTAACAAGACCCTTATGTAGAATTAAAGAACCCCTCCCGTCATGCGCAACAGCAGCAGGAAGAGCGGGAAGTGGGTGACCACAACTCAACTTAGTTATGGTACCCGGTTCGAATAAAGTACTGCATTGGGGGCATTTGTTTGCTCTCTCAAAGTCAAAAGCAGAACTAGTGACAGCGTCAAAGTTTTTACTATCAACAACATGATTACAGGCTGCCTCAGTTTCCTGTTGTACAGCATTAGCCTGCTGATATCTCTTTTTTTTGTGTTGAGATCTACCCCCGACTATTATTACCTCTGAAGTTATCAGAGTTATTATTATCTCTGCAGTTATTATTGTCTCTATTGTAATTGTTATACTGGTTCGAATTCCAGTTTCCACGATTACTATCATGTTCACATTGATGCGAACATCTATTTGTTTGGTTTTGAGGTCTTCGGCAGGAATAACCTCTATTACCATATCCTCTTTTGAAATGCTTATAATTATTAGGGTGATAGTAACGAGTACTATCAGGTTGTCTCCAATTCTTCGAAGAAGAATCACCATGAAATTGATTTCCATGATTTTGACAGAAATTACCGCTACTCTTTCTATCAAAATTTTGTTGGGATCTACGAGCAAAGTTTTGACCATACGGAGCTGCCGAAGCAACTGGTAAACCTTCTTTCACCTTAGAGTTACCCATGGTTATGTGTGGGTGCGCAGTTACGTATTGGCAACAGAAATCTTCCATTTCTTTTATTGTTTTAGGTTTACGTTCATGAAGGAAAGCAAGGAAAGACTCATTGACAGACGACATGACTTTGTCTCTAAGTATTAAGTCCATAAGTCCTTCATAAGTTTTTTCCGTCTTAGATAGTTCAACCCATCGTGAGAAAGTAATGGGTATTCTTGCAATAAACTCGGAGAATTCAACTCCATTTTCAGGTAACATGTTTTTAAATTGTAGACGATAGCCGTCTTCGTTAAGCTGATATTTCTTTAACAAAGCGGCCCTGACATACTGGCCACCAAATGATGCGTGATGCCATATGATGATGGATGGCATCCGCATGTCTGGTTTTGTGTAGTGTGTAGATGTGTTCAGTCAAAACAATGTTCATGCAACAATAACAGGGCAATCCACATAGGACGTCAGTAAACTCACGACGTATAAAGTCAATGAGTCTTGAAACAGCCGTTGACGTTTTTCTTCATTATTTATTGTGGACGCCACAGTGACAAAATGGTTACGCAAATGTGTAGGCACATCAAACAGTCATTATCACAGCAACATTCAATACAGCAATAAACGGTAGACAGCATTACAATGATGAGTCAGATGCATGTTATATTTCATAGTGCTGTAAATGTAGTCAGGTGGAAAAACTCCATCCTTTTCTATAACAGCCAGGAGATAACCAGATGTATGAGATCAGTTCACTCTCCTTAGTTTGACTTCAGCAAGACAGACACGTCTGCCGAAGTATAAATAATGTCCTCAGAAATATCCTCTAGATAATAAAGGTTTTCCAAACCTAGTTCATTTAACAGAGTAGCAAGTAATGGTCCTTGGTACCTGCATCAACCGATGCAGTACAATGCAGCGACATGTGAGCTGGGAAAAAACATCTCGTGACGACGACTTTCGCAGACAGGCTATGAATCGAAATCGCTCACGACCCAAAATCAATAGAGTTAATGAAAGAGTCAATTTACCTTGCTTTCATGAAATACACAGAAATATCACGCCTCCCGACATGTGGGAAACACTAGAGGTATTATCTCGAATAAACGAAATATCCATTAAGAGGACTACACATCCCTGACAGAACAAAAATAGCGGAGATCCCCTCTTCAACGAGGCATCTCTTTCGCCATTCCAAATCGCTCACTCCCACTAGTGGTGGGCGGAAACCGATCGACCAAGAAGCAAGACAAGTCATGCGCAGTCCAGCGCAAAACGACCACAGCTCAAACTTAACTGCATTCGATACCAACGCGAGAAGACAAATGCTTACCGAGAAAAGTGACTATAAATTCCAAGCAGTTGTTGCCCTTGCGTTATAAAACAGATATTGAAATAAAACGATGTTGCGAGAATTTATCACGCAACAAATGGGTATCCTGATTCAACCACACAGTGAACCAGGAATCACAATCAAATGTAATTACAAGTATTATGTACACAGTTTATATATATGAACTTTGTATTGACATAGTTTATTATTATTAGTCTATGTGTGTAATTTGTGCAGTAGTAATATGAGGTAATACTGGTTTTGTTCAAGCTTGGTTGTGGTTTTTCATCATGACTTCAAGTGTTTGATTATCGGGGAAATAGTATTGGGAAAAGTTCACAGTTCCTGTCATTTGAACCAATTAATTGTCCCTCTGTGTCTACTAAAATGTCAATTTTTGAGGGGGCACATAATGTTGAGCTACTCTGGCCACAGAAGCTTATCTTTCGTGATGGCGGCAGGAAAAGACTCCTCTGCTCGATTGCTTCACTGTGTTCTGTAGAATCCTCACTGGTCGCTATCTGGACCAAGGAGTATGCTGTCAGCCTCTGGATTCAGCAAAGCTCAGACCAGGTGCTGCTTCAATAACTAGGACCACAGTCCCTGAAACAAGAAGGTTGTACCTCCTACTTCATAACTAATTTATAATCTATTTCCATACTGAACACAGTACATAACAAACACTGAGTTCAGAGCGTTAGGCCAACTGCTAGCTTCATCTGAAACAATTTACACCAGTATTCTCCTCCTAAATGGTTACTACGCCTCTGCAATTCCAGCAATAGTTCCTTCTAGTCAATAAGATAGGTGTCAGTGTACTGTTTGGCAATTCCATGCAGTTTTACTTTTCTCCGACACCTCCTGTTCAGGTTGGAGCAAGATTTAGGCCTTGCCTCATGTTTGCTACTGAACCACACACATATACAGACATAAATTATCAATTTACATTCAATTTTCATTAAAAAGATATTGAATATATCAAGCTTACCACAATTCATGGAAATAATACACAGATACGTTGACTGGCGATGAATAATGGCACAAATTCCGATCTGCCTCTGTCCCAGACTTTTATTTATAAAAATATGATCTGGATCTCAACGCACTGTTTCTTAGTAAGTTTATTTTAAAATGTGGCACTGAACTGACGCTCTTAATTGCTTATATTGGCGGGTCTAACCAATCGGGCCATGTTTACACAGCTTTTAAAAAAAAGTACCCCTACTCACGTTTCCCTAACAACAAAAAATTAGTATTTGTAGCCCGACTAATCGTGTTTAGCCTTACATTTACTTCTATCCAATCAAATAGGATTTTATATGGTGGCCCATTTCCCGTAAAATTAGTGGTTTCAAAACATGCCACTGTGCGATTATTACTTGGTGTTGTCTGACACCCTCACTATTTTCTTTTGGCTATAATTTGTTTGTTTCCCAATAAGAATTTTTCAGGTTTTTAAACCTAACTCTCGTATGGGTAGTGTTTTTTATCACGGTCTATTTGAAAAAAAGTTAGTGCTTCTGGCCTTTCGCGCGGGGAGGGTATTAATTTTGTATCGCGAGACGCGTGTTCGTGTTACATGCGTTCCTGCTTTCAGCCCTCCCTCTCTCTCTCTATCCTAAGTTCATCTGTCTTTCCGTTTATGTTAACGTAGTGTAAATAATGTTAGTATTAATTTAGGTCATTAATCAGCTTGCGTATCTCAAGGTTTTCTTTAAAATGCAGTACACGTTTTATTGTGTTGTGGAAACGCGTGTATGCTGCTATAGGCTTTACTATCAACGTGGAAACGTTACAATTTGCAGACGAAGTAGAAAACAAGGGGGATTTCGAGTACAGTCATTGTGACAGCACTGTTCTTTACCATTCTTCTTTCCTTTTATTGAATTTATTTGTTAGGCTTTACATTTACCTTTTAATTTATATATGTGGATTTAGAATGTTTCACGACAATACAATGGCTTCACTTTTTTACGCGGTGGCGTGTGTGTCGTCATGCTGCTACAACTACCAAGCGTACCTTCATCATCGCTCATTTTATAATCTTATAATAACACACACAAAAAAAACCAAAAAAAAAAAAATTAAGTCTAAAATGTAAAAAGAAGACTTTATAACACATCGCAAAAATGACCGAGTATTGCACATGACAGCCATTAACAGAATAATAGGAAATAGATAGCTGATGTAAACGAGTCAAATAACAACGTCATTGATGTGGTTAAAAACAAGAATTAAATTTAAGTGGAATAAAAAATATATAGCACATAATGTTTTACATTTAATTATAATATACATATAATGTATAATGCTCAGTGCACAAGATATACATACATTGTAAATGCCAATTGTCAAATATACCCAGATTAATGCAGATTTTGAAAAAAATTACCAAGATACCCAGACGGAAGCCCAAAAACCCAGATCTAGTAAGAAATACCCAGCTGTGGCATCACTGCAAGCCACGTTCTGCCAAAAGGGAGATCACTGCAATAACTCGGGACGTGCCGCCAGTAATCCTGCTCTATTTTGATTTGCTCTTGGAGTTTTGATGTCAACGTTTAACCACACTTTCTTGTGAAGTATGTTAGCATGGAGTTCAAATGATTTTTAGTTTTCGTGGGTTTGAACAAGATAATCGTGATGCGAATCATCGAATTCAGTAGTGGCTACAGCTGTAGTTGAGGTAATTTGGTTAGAGAAAAGTTTGCACACAAAACAGTAGACTTTTCCTTTTGTGGGAGAATACACTAACCATTCTCGAGGGTAGGTTTCTCCATTTACTTTAGTGGAATGGAATAAATTCTTTGAACAGAACCGGGCTTGGTTTTTGTATGTTCGCTTCGAATTGGTAAAAGGCTGATCCCAGTGATGACATTCCGATGGGCCTTTTGCAATCCAGAATGATATTTCCTTGTTATTCAATGCCGTCAATAAACCTACGTCATTGTTATCTCTGAAATCACTAGCAGCATGAACAGTTGGTATTTTTGTGTCTGCAATTCTAGGGTTTTCTCTGTGCTTATTTGCTTGTTCATAGTCTTTAAGATGGTAATGAACTTGGACTGCTTCTTTTAATGTAACTATCTCGTGGGATGTTCCTTCAGCGTCTTGTGTTAATTCTTTGGTGTCGTAAATTGTGAGAAGATAGGACTGAGATATTTATGGTCCCGCTGAAGCAGAGGTGATAGTGACAGCTATGTGAAAGGAAGGTGGTAGAAATAGTATTGTTTCACGAGGAGGGGTAAACGTGTAGGGAAAAGGTGATAGTGTAGAGAGAAAACGGCAGTCTTGGATTGAGTAATTGCTCTAATCCAGCCTATCTTACGACTCTATTTACTTTCAGACGCCCTTACTCTCCTTGTACAACATACAAGGTACACAACACTTAAGTACACAAACAATCTGTGACATATAACTACTACGTACAGACGTGAAAACAAACAATGAATAATATATATATATATATATATATATATATATATATATATATATATATATATATATATATATATATCAGGGGTTTGGTAGACACTATAGACTAACGTTTATTAAATTTATTTTCGCTAAATATCACAACATCAAGGAATACATTTTAGTTACATCAGAGAAATGAAAATATAAATCTAATAGGCCTTCCCTCTTGTATAGGAAAATTTAGAAAGATCCCACCCGAGGTAATATACCCAAAAAGATCAGATAACTAGCAATGGGAGTAGGGGCAGTCAGGACGGGTAAAGAATAAGTCCTTGATTTAACTATCCCGTGGGCATTCAGATTAGTGAGAGATAAATAAAAAAGATGTTATATTAGTAGCTAACAATATTTTCCTCAGGACAGATCAGAGTATGAAAGTCTGTTCATACCTTTAAAGGGAAATCTTAGATCTAGCATATGTATCCGTGACTCTTTGTGGCTATCACTTTTCTTCTAACAGGACTGTGGGCTATACATCGGGGGAAAAGATCATACCACTGGGTCTATCATTCTTGTAGAAATTCATTGACTTTATGACTATCTGTATATGCTTAAATGTAATACGTGTTGTGATGGAATTTTATTATGATAATTAAAATTCAAATTTAACTTAATCAGTGTGGCGGTCAGTTCGTTCCCAACTATCTATATTTTTCATTGTCATAGTTTCGCGTTTGTGCGTCTATTGTCGTCACTTATGTGTGTGGGTATGTGAGGAACATATATATATTAATATATATTATATTAGATTTGTCTGACTAATCTAACTCTGTTGTAGATGATAGGCTGACTGAGAGAAGCTTCTCGAGTGTCAGAGACAGAATCTACTATATTTCCTCCACCTCACTCGTGAAATCTATTTCTATTTTATCACCTCCCACTGAGATATCACTTATTTCTATGTCTATTCAGAAGGGACCAAACTAAGTCTTAATCACCTATCGCAAATCTACGACAGTAGTTACTGACAACAGTTCTCCATGAAGTTCTTGAGAGGCTGTGTTCTGTAAATAAACTGGTTGTTCATCAGTCTGCCCAGACTGCTCAGTGTAGTCTATTTTATTGTCTTCTGTTTGTAAACATGAATGTTCTGTATCTGAGAGGTTAGGCAGGGCGGTTTCTGCCTGCTGTACAAAGCCATATGACGTGATTGGCTTTAAATGCTTCAGTATTTCCTTCTGTTCTTTTTGTCGCTGTCGTTTACTAGCACCACTTTCATATCGCCTATTCATTATTTTTAACACTAAAAGTCAAAATTAAATATTATTGTGATTCACAATGGTATAAAAGAATCCTCACTTGATTTCAAAATGCACGGGACATTACTCTAGGCTCTACTAATGTTCATAATGTTTTTATTTCGGAATTTAACTTAGGTCTAAAATAGATTCGCATTTTGGCGAAGCTGGGAGGCGTATGATGCAACACAGAGAAAGCAGAAAGGAGTCTGTGTTGCTGACTAACCTTCTTTCGTCTAGGAGAAATTCCAGATTTGGCACCTGGAATGTTCGGTCATTAAACGAACAAGGGAAAGTGGCTGTAACGAGTGATCCTATGAGAGGGGCAGTAATTCGGAATATGTTTTTGATCAAAGTAGATTATGAGTTACAATACTTGTATACCTGATTAAGCTGAGGTTTGTTTAACGTTATAATAGAAACATATCCTTTTATTTTGAGTGACAGAGTACAGAAAAGCGTGTGAACGCTTTTATCTCAAATGCTGAGATGTATTTATTCTGTACTGTTTTTGAGCTGTGTTCAAAAACAGCGGAGTCTCGTTTTGGGTTTTTTGGCGGGACTAGAGTGTGTGATCCCGGAGAGGAGAGTAGGGATTCGGAGCGTTGGACCGGGGAGTGGTCAACGCTGTCTGTGTGTGTTTTTCGAGGATGTATGCCTACGTAGTGCTTTGAATAATGTCGACTTAATGTTTTTGCTGTGTGGACAGGCCATATTATGTATTTATGAAGCTGTGGTGAAAGCTATTATGAGTCCAGGATTGGGACAGGCCATATTATGTATTTGTGAAGCTGTGATGAAGCTATTATGAGTCCAGGATTGGGACAGGCCATATTATGTATTTATGAGGCCATATTAAGTATTTATGAAGCTGTGGTGAAGCTGGTATTATAGGCCAAGATATTATTAACTGCCAGGAGTGCAGTCTGTTGAGCGCTGGGGATAGCGTGTATATTTCACTGTGAACTTTATGGTATTATAGGCCAAGATATTATTAACTGCCAGGAGTGCAGTCTGTTGAGCGCTGGGGATAGCGTGTATTTTTCACTGTGAACTTTATATTAATGCCTACGTGTTCGTGTTGTAATTCAAACTGTATATTGATGTGATCGTGCTGTGACTTAATAAACAATAATTAAATATCACCAGTCGTTCCATACTCGATGACTCCCGTGTGCTCACCTGTTGTGTGAACGACTTTGCCAGCATACAATCACAATCACTCCACTTTGATATATAACCACCCAGGTTAACTTTATCAGTGGCACAAGTAGCAGCAGAGATGAGGGAATATAAAATCGAGGTTCTGGGACTGTATGAAACAAAGTGGAAGGGGGTAGACAGGAAGAAACTTATTACAGGTGAATTGGTGCTGTCCTAAGGACATGAAGACGAAAGTTCACACCACAGTGAAGGGGTAGCTCTTATATTATCTAAAGAAGCACAGAAAGCACTCATTGAATGGAAAGCTGTTGGATCCAGAATAATAACAGCTTCTTTTAAAACAGCTAAAAAGAAAATAAATGTAAATGTCATCCAATGTTATGCACCAACTAATGACAAAGAAGAGTCGGTGAAAGAAGCATTTTATACTAGACTACAGGAAATTATGGAAAAAGTAAAAAGAAGAGACATCACAATTTTGATGGGTGACATGAATGCAAAGATAGGTACAGTCAACACCGGCTTTGAAGAAGTAATGGGAAAACAGGGGCTAGGAATAATGAATGAAAATGGGGAACTATTCTCAAACTTCTGTGCTTCAAATCAACTGGCTATAGGAGGAAGCATGTTTCCACATAAGAGAATACACAAGGCAACATGGATATCACCAGACCATAGAACAGAAAATCAGATTGATCATATGTGCATAAACAAGAAGTTTAGATCATCATTGCAGGATGTAAAGGTATATAGAGGAGCAGATGTGGCATCAGATCACCACCTTCTGATAGCCAAAGTAAAAATGAAACTCAAGAGATGTGCAACAATGCAAAATTATAGACATCAATTTAATGTAGGACATCTAAGAAACCAAGAAACAAGAGACAAATTTGCGGTCACAATATCCAACAAATTCCAAGTGCTCCAACAGCTGGAAGATGCAGAGAATACAGAAGACTATTGGCAGCAAATCAAAACGGTATGGAATGAGACATGTGAAGAAATACTGGGGAAAAGGGAATGACAACAAAAAGCATAGATAACAACAGAAACCATCAATAAGATAAAAGACAGGAAAAACAAGAAAGCAGATTTAAACACAAGCAAAACCAGAAGTTCCAAAGCCAAGGCTCAAGAAGTGTACACAGAAGCAAACAAAGAAGTATTAAGAAGTATCAAAAGAGACAAGAGGAAGTACATTAAGGAGTTGGAAAGAGATGCTGCAGCCAAAGGAAATATGAGAGAACTGTATAGCAGCGCAAAGAAGCTAACAGGGAAATACAAGCAAACAAGTTGCCTCATAAAAGACAAGAATGGAAAACTGCTCAGCAATATACAAGAGCAAATGAAGAGGTGGACAGAATATTTTGAGGGCCTTCTCAATAGACCAGCTCCACAAAACCCCTCGGACATCCAGCCAGCAGAAGAAGAGCTACAAATTAACTGTGAAAGACCAACGAAGGAAGAAATAAAGAAAGCCATAAAGCTTCTAAGAGATGGAAAAGCGTCTGAACCTGATGGCATTCCAGCAGAGGCCATCAAAGCAGATATCGACACGGCTACAGAGATGTTATAAAAATTACTTGGTAAAGTCTGGGAAAAGGAAGAGATACCAGCAGAATGGAAGGAATGATATCTGGTTAAGTTGCCTAAGAAAGGAAATTTACAAGACTGCACAAATTATAGAGGAATAATGTTACTTTCAGTGCCAGGAAAAGTATTAAATAGGATTATCCTTGAGAGATTAAAAGAGTCCATAGACAAGAAACTGAGAGACGAACAAGCAGGTTTTCGACAAAACAGATTCTGTACAGACCAGATAGCCACTTTGAGAATAATAGTTGAACAAAGTCTGGAATGGAATTCACCACTATACATCGGATTTGTGGACTACGAAAAGGCATTTGACAGTGTAGACAGAGAATCACTTTGGAAATTGATGAGGCATTATGGAGTTCCCCTGATGATCATTAATTTAATAAAGAAAACATATGAAGACATGACATGCAGAGTTCTTCATGAAGGCCAGCTTACAGAACCGTTTGGGATAAGAACAGGAGTGCGATAGGGATGCCTCTTGTCTCCATTTCTTTTCTTACTAGCAATAGTCTGGGTTACGAGAACATCGACAAAACACAACAGAAATGGAATCCAGTGGACTCTGACTAAGCAATTGGATGATCTGGATTTTGCTGATGACTTAGCTCTTCTGTCCCATAACCGTAATCAGATGCAGGACAAATTGAAAACACTCGATGAGAGGTCACAGCAATTGGGTTTGAAAATACACAGGGAAAAGACAAAGATAATGAGAATAAATGCAGGTAATGATAACAGGGTTGAACTTGAAGAAGCACCAATACAAGATGTAGAATCGTACACATATCTTGGCAGCAATATAGACAAAGTTGGAGGGACAGACAGTGATATCAAAATAAGAATACACAAAGCAAGAGGAGCTTTCATTGCATTGGGAAATATATGGAGATCAAGAGAAATCGGATCCAACACGAAAATAAGTATCTTCAATTCAAATGTGAAGTCAGTCCTATTGTATGGCTCTGAGACATGGAGAACAACAAAGACAACAACCAAAAAGCTACAGACTTTCATAAATGGGTGCTTGCGTAGAAAAGAGGGATTAAAATGGTATGACAAGGTTACCAACGTGGAACTGATGACAAGAACTAGACAAGTGCCAGTGGAACAAGAGATGAGAAGAAGACGATGGCGATGGATAGGACACACACTGAGGAAACCTGTTGATAGCATTACAAGGCAGTCCTTGTTCTGGAATCCCCAGGGCAAGAGAAGCAGAGGTAGACCAAGAAGCACATGGAGAAGAGAGCTGGAAACAGAGGTGAAAATGATAAGGAGAACGTGGAAAAAACTTGAGATGATGGCACGTGACAAGAGGAGTTAGCATGTGTTTGTTGAAGGCCTATGCTCCTTTGGGAGTGGAGGGTTATGAATGAATGAAGTGCATATTTGTGTAACTGTTATCCAGTCATTCGTGTTTAATGTTACTAGCAACTATGCCTATAAAGTAGAATCAAGAATGTGTGCTTTGGTCACTTCCATCAATGTATTTCTGAATTTTGGATTTGTGCTTACACATTTTTGGCTTAGGTACGTCCCTGATTTTTATCATTACAAATGGAATAAATGTAATGGTGAATTTTTTTATTTTTTTGGTCAGGAGGCAGAGGGTCCCCTAGATTATGAGGCCCTGGGCTGCAGCCCGCTCAGTCCATATGTAAATCCGGCACTACTGAGTGGAGTTTAAGAATGTTTGAAAATACAAAATATCTGCTACATAGCAGAGAAAGAAAGAGGTGTCGACAATTGAAAAGCATGTAATTAGTCTTTACAACGAATGTGACTGATAACTGCCGTAGTGAAGCAGAAATCGACCCAAAATAATTATGTGACAGTAAGTATTCATTGTAATTAGGGACTGTCACACTATGTGAGCTGCAAAACGCAAAGACAATTATAAACAACATAATGATGATGAAAAGAAAAGCAAAAAAGGGGGAAAGACTGCTAATTTCACGGACAGACTTACGAACTGATGCACGAAAGTCGATCCGTGAAATTAGCAGTCTATCCGTCGTCCGTTAGTCAATCCATCAGTCAATCATAAGCAGTACATCAATCAGTCACTCGGTCGGTCAGTCAATATATGAATCAGTCCGTTAGTAAGTTAGACATTTAATGTTTCGTCAGTTGGGGGTTCTTATAGAAAATTAATTATGACAAATTAAAGTCAGTTAAACAATAAACAAAAAGCCTCAAGCTTTAACACTTCCCCTCCCCCCTCCACTCCCCACCCCTTAAACAATTATTGTGTTTATTACTGTGTCTCTGCGTTTTGCACCTCAGATAGTATGACTGTTCCTAATTACAAGTGACACTTACACATTGAGCGTCGGATTGACAGGGTGGTTAGAACGCTGGTATCTCGCGGCAAAGGTGCCCGGTTCGATTCATGATATCGACATGCTACAGTCTACCCAACTGTAAATGGGTACATGACTTTGCACTTGAGTTCAGGAAGGAGAAGGCAGAGATAAAGGGAACAGGTCATCCCACCTCTCGATGCTGGACCTAATATAATGAAGTCTCTAACACTTCACTCCACTACGGTAGTATCTGCTATTGGACTACCCGTTACGTCTTTTACTTACACACTACGTCACATGTCCACGATACACTGCTATAGGGAAATAACTCCAAGGGAATATTATGTTCGGAACGATTGGGAACGTTCTCTTGGAGATTATATATATATATATATATATATATATATATATATATATATATATATATATATATATATATATATATATATATATATATATATATATATATATATATTTATATATATATATATATATATATATATATATATATATATATATATATATATATATATATATATATATATATAGTAATATATATATATATATATATATATATATATATATATATATATATATATATATATATATATATATATATATATATATATATATATATATATATATATATATAAACCGCTCACACCGCCAAAGAGTCGGCTTTGTCTGTTATTACTGAAGATGAAAAAATGCGATAGCGTCCTTGGCTACGAAACAGTCAAAATGGCAGGTAGCTAGCACAGATTCTGTGACGTCATCGTATCGCGTTATCCTATCCGTTTACTTTCTAATCGGTGGAACTATCTGATAAAGTCTTTGAGGTCAGAAACTAGAACTTACTATTAATAGACTCTATTCGTTAAGAAATAACTGTGTACTTAACCGCCTTCATAAAAGTTCATAATGTCTATATGATTTATGAGACAAATACTTGCTGTCACTGTAACATTCAGACACTACATTAATGCAGTTCAGAATATCGATACATTCTAATAGTCTGATAGAGAACGGAGCAAACAAATTCAGTTTAGCATCGTATCTCAACTCATGAATGATAAGCAACTGTCCCTGTTTGCTGCTTCGGGAGCATAGGGCTATCATTGAAGCTTAAAAGGGAAGCTGGCACCAAAGCCCTGTATGCGCTCTTGCATTGGTGGTGTCTATAGCAATTACTTTCAGACTATGAGACTGCTAACCTCATGCATAATACCATCTTTGTCACCTCTTACGAAATACCCGGAGGGAAGTGTGGTCCTGTCCTTTTTTAATTAATTTTTTCACTGCTCTAAGACTCACGAAAACCATACTAGTGTGATATAGGGGTCCTACAATTTCGTCGTCGTGACCTTTTTCATCATCATTTTCATTTTATTTTTCCCTTCTTATTTCTATAATTCTCTATAACTGTGGCTGGCTGATTATATACTTCAATGGCCCTGGCCACCACGGTGCCACTGACATCCAGGTGACTGCCGTCAGATCCTGTTCCTTGGATGCCAGCAGTCGGTTCCGCCTGGAACAACGCCTCATTCATCTTATCGGTTGCCTTAAACCCTACGGTTTGAATACGTACGATTCTCTTGTCTGAGGCGTCGTTTTCTATCTAGTCCCAGTTTTATTATGACTTTCTACTATGACTGCGATCACCCTTTACTTCCCTCCTATTCTATATATATATATATATATATATATATATATATATATTATATATATATATATATATATATATATATATATATATATATATATATATAAATAATTTTTTATTTCATTTATTTATTTATGTTTTTTTTTTATTTATATATTTATTTATTTGTTTAAACATCACTTTTCGCTCACTCTATTTTCCAGTCCTTGTATTCATTATTTTTGGCTTTTAATGTACTATCCACTTCCGCTTTCCGGTTTAGTGGCAGCCATCTTTGCTCCAACATATTACAACAAATAAGGGAGTGCTTTTCTCAAATTTCTGTAGTATCATGTTCTTCACTTAATTCTCACTTTCTGTCCCTCCTGTCTCTTGTTTGTCTGTCCCTGACGAAGGCCTTGTGACCGCAACGTAGGTTTTCTTGTCTTTTCTCTTTGTAAGACGTACAAGGGGATTGACATTAGTCTTGGGCCTGACCATGAAGGAGTCACAGGAGGAAGATGAAACTTGGCACATTTAAAGTTCATCATATTTGCTCTGAATGTGTAAAGTACGCGTTTGTTTCTTCAATGAGTTTTCCCGCTACGGTGCACGGTGCAATGTACCCTATTGACCGAATCTGCTGCTCCAAAGATTTGACAAAACAATGGAAAAGAAGGAGGCCAGAGCTGTGATAAAATTTCTGATGTTTCAGGGAAAAACACCTACATTTTTTGGAGATCATGGTGACAGTAGATGAGATTTGGGTACACCATTATGACCCCGAATCCAAAATTGCCAGCATGCAATGGAAAACCCTCGGCTCCCCAACACCTGTCAAGCCGAGGGCGCAGAAATCTGCAGGAAAAGTGATGCTGACTGCTTTTGGGACGGCAAAGGTGTCCTTTTCAAAGATTATCTGCCTCATGGCAACACAGTTAATGGACAGTACTATGCAGATCTTCTCACAAAACTAAGAAAGGTTGTGACCAGGAAACAAGGGATAACGCGCACTCAAAATCTTCTTTTGCTTCAAGACAACGCGCCCTCTCACAAAGCACGGCTTGTGCAGCTAGCAGCCAACGATTTGAATATTGAAATTCTTCCACACCCACCATATTCTCCAGATTTGGCTCCATCAGACTTTTTTCTATTCCCAAATCTTAAAAAACAGCTAAAAAGAAATCATTTTGACAGCGATGAAGAGGTTATACTGGCATGTGATGATTGGTTTAGTTTGAAAAATAGGGTGTTCTACTCCCAAGGTCTTTTCAAGGTCAAGCAGAGATGGCAGAAGTGTGTCAATTCAGACGGTGGCTATATTGAAAAGGAATAAACACTATACAAAATTTCAGCTCTCTGTGACATGTCCTTCATGGTCAGGCCCAAGACTTATATCAATCCCCTTGTATTACTATTTGTGTGTTTTTGTAATCTTTCTTCATTCTACCATTTTACCTCCGTTTTACGGTAGTTCTCCTCATATACTCAAATCATACCCCATACCTGACTGCACTGTCTACCTGTTCGCTAACTTTTCACTGTTATTTTTGCTCTTACTGTCGATCTATTTACCTATTTTTATTGTTAATTACAGTATAATCTTTTTTTTTTTTTTTTACGTTTCTCACTCGATTTCCCACTATGCCTTCACTGAAACACTTCTTCAATTCACTTCGGTCTTTTATAACCACTTGCTTTAGCCTCCTACCACCTGATATATCTCGCACTGCTATTGATTTTGCATTTGCTACATTCAAGAAAACTAGATTCACCTGCCATCTCCACTTTATCCGCACCTGCCTCCACCTTAAAGTTCTCCCTCAAGGCTTCACTTCCCATTTCAACCCCTGGGCTGGCCAACTTCACCTTAGTGAACATCGCCTCTTACAGCGCATAGAGACCATATGTGGGTTCCAGCATATGCGGGCTGTGGCAACTATCCATTCCCGCCTCCCGGCATATATCAGTGCTCGGCTATCTCAGCTTTTACTCCGCTTACGCAGTCTCACCTCCAGCTACTTTCCTGCCTTCCCCATTATCGGCATCATTATCCATACCCTCAACCGGCAACTGTACGATTTTTTATCCGCCCAGAAACAGGACAAACTCTGTCCAACCCCTGATATTGTCCCTACCTCCTCTACTCCATCTCGCTCTCAGGTAGTTTGTATTCCCTCTGATCTTGCCCTCTCTGAGGGTGAGCTTTCGGTCCTCAGCAAGGGCCTGCACTTCGTCCCTCTCCAACCATCCTCTGATCAGTATAATCTCCTCCAAGATGGTCATCGATTTCATCGCCGTCTGCAACTTCAATTACATTTCTGCAACAATGATGGTCCTCAGAGTTCGCAGGCGGAATCTGATGATGCCTTTGCACGTTTCGCTCCTCCTAAGAATACGAATTTTACACCCTCTCCTGTGGCTTCCCACGCTCTGAATTTATATATTCAGAATACCATCCAAGACATTCAGCAACTCCATCCTCAATGCCTTCGTTATTCGAACCTTTATTCTGATGAGTCCCATGCCCTCTCGAGGCTCTGCTGCAGGGATGACATTGTTATCAAACCGGTGGACAAAGGAGGTACCATCGTGGTATGGCGCACGGACCTGTACCTCCGAGACGGCAATAAGCAACTCACTAAAAGCTCCTTCTGCCAGCGCCGTTACAATGATGCGACAGTCCTCAACAATCGTCTGGTCCATGACACCATCAAAAGTCTTATCGCCAACAAGTCCTTACCTTCTAGTACCTCTCATCTCCGTATCGATAATAATTGTCTGGGCAAGCCTGTGTTTTATATGCTTCCCAACATTCATAAACCCTCCAACCCTGGGAGACCCCTTGTTTCGGCTGTGCCTGCCCTACCGAACATATATCAGACTTCCTTGACGGCATCTTCCAGCCTATTGTAGAGCAGCTTCCTTCTTTTTTTACAGGACACCAACCATGCCCTAACTACTTTTTCCTCTATTTAGCTTTCCCATGACTGTACCTACCGTTTATTTCTGTTAGATGTCTGCTCGCTTTACACTTCCATTCCTCACTCTGATGGTTTCCGAGCTCTCAGGTTTTTTCTGGACGAGCGCACCTACCCCTCTATCGCTACAGAGACTCTCCTGCGCCTTGTAGAACTGGTCCTTCGACTCAATTCCTTTGAGCTCAACGGACAGTTCTTTGACCAAGTCAGTGGAGTTGCCATGGGCACCAAGATGTGTCTCAGCTTTGCCTGCCTCTTCATGGGCTACCTGGAGTATCAGGTGTGGCAGCAGTTTCCTGGACCTTTTCCATTGATGTATGGTGGAGACATTGATGATGGCATAAGTCTCACTAATATGCCAGAGGCTGACCTATCTAGGTTCATTAACTTCATCAACTTCCACCCTGCGATCCAATTCACCTCTCACTTCTCCACTGTCTCTGTTAATTTCCTTGACATTGGTGTCACCATCACCCCCCCCCCTCCCCCCCCCCCACCTTTACACTTCGGTGTACTACGAACCCACTGATGCACACAGTTACCTCCTTTATACTTCCTCTCATCCTCAGGCTTGTAGTGACTCCTTGCTTTTCTCACAACTTCTCCGCCTCCGTCGGTTATGCCAAGATGATGACGACTTTCTATACAGAGCACAGGAAATGTTGGGCTTCTTCCGCAGGAGACAGTATCCAGAGGATGTTCTTACCTCTGCCTTAGAGCGTGTTCTCCCTATCTCACGTCTAGAGGCCCTCAAACCTCGCTACAAAACCTCCTCTGATAGAATTAAGTTAATATTGACCTATCACCCTCACAGCACTGCTGTCAAAAGGATCCTGTGTCGCCACCTACAATTCCTCCAAGCTGACCCAGTGGCGCAGGAAGTGTTTAGTGAGCCACCCTTGCTGGCATATAAAAGTTAGTTGCTTATCCTTTACAGGACGTGGCAATCAACTCCAGCTTTTATTGGCTGTTTTTGATTTTTCTAGGCAATTTTTTCATACAGTAGTTTGCCATTGCTTTCTGAACGGTACGGCGCTTATACCATTGTTAAAAATCCCCACAAGGCGACCTCCTAGCCCACAGGTTTCCGTTATCTGAAAAACTGCGTCATATCCATTAGGCGATGCCGCCATTAGACGGGGTAAAAATTTGAGGGACCTCCTAGTCCACAGCAGTTTGAAAACCGTCAACGATGGCCATTTTGGGACCCAGCCATGTAACCGAATACGATGCAAGACATGTCAGTATGTAATCCAAACACGTTCAATGTCGTTCCCTTAGGCCAAGTTCACCATCACCCATGGCTTCACATGCTAGTCACGCAACGTCATTTATGCTATTTTTTGCAAACGTTGCAATATTACTTGCTTCGACCAAACGGGCACACGACTGGGGGACCGATTCTGCAGATACCTCTACGACATCTCTCAGTTGAAATCCACACCTGTGGCATCCACTTCAATGGCCCTGGCCACCACGGTGCCACTGACATCCAGGCGACAGCCATGTCGTTAATTTCGAGAAGATAGGACTGAGATATTTATGGTCCCGTACTAACAGAGGTGATAGTGATAGCTATGTGAGAGGAAGGTGTAAGAAATAGTTCCTGTTTCACGAGGAGAAATGGTGTAAGAGAAAGAACAGTCTTGGATTGAGTAATTGCTCTAATCCAACCTATCTTTTACAACTCTATTTAAAGTAGACGCACTTTCTCACTTGGTACAGATTCAAATTACACTACCCTCACGTACACACAATTTTGTGACAGAAATACGTACAGACGTGAAAAACAGATAAACTATGGATCACATATATGGGCAGGGGTTTTGACCAACACTATAGCTTAAGGTTTATTTAGTTTATTTTTTCACTCGAAATATCACAACATCAAGAAAAGCGTTACATCGATAAATTTTAGTTTACGTAAGAGAAATGAAAATATAAATCAAATAGGCCCTCCCTCTTGTATAGGGAAACTAGGAAAGATCCCAACAGAGACAATTTACCCAAAAGATCAAAATAATTAACAATGGGAGTAGGGAGTAGTCAGGACGGGTAAAGAATAAGTCTTCAATTTAACCTATCCCGTGAACACTCAGACTAGTGAGAGATAAAACAAAAGAAGAGGGTATATTAGTATTAACTTAAGAAATAAGTTTCTTTCGTTCCGTTCACTCACTACATACATACAGTGGCCCACTTTTCAGATTTGCTTACCCCACTGTCGACGCTGCATACATTCCATGGAATTTAAATCAAACAGTTATTACGACTATTCAGAGTCATATTATTTGTCAGGTTCAGCCCCAGACTATCCGGTTATGCTGACTGCTATTTTCAGGGAAACGCTGAATTGATGCTTTGATTATTTTCCTGGATATTCCTCTTCCTACTGCAGGTATTGGTTTGGAATAAGTTTTTTCTATGTGGTGGCACTGTCCTGGAAATTTATAAGTTAATATATTGTTCCGGTGTGGTCTAGCCTCCAATGGCTGTGACTCTCTCTGGGGTAATGAAATGTGTAAAACAGAATGTTACTCCTTAGCTGTTTTTAGAAGGGAAATAGCCGAGTATGACCCGTGAATTCTCTCCAGTATAATTCCGTGGTAATAAAACTTTACAGTCAAATGGTTTAGAAAAAAATAGTGCTGTAAGTTCTGCCACATCAGGCCAGTAATATTCATATGTATCTAGATGGAAAAAATCTTCTGGTATAGTCCCGTTCCAGTTATCATTAAAATTATAAATTGTAGTTTTTTTTTTTTTTTTTTTTTTTTCTCATTTTTTTTTTGTTTTTTTATGCGTACGCCGCTAATGCCATAAGGACATAAGACCATAAACTCGAGGCCAGAAATGTAAAAAATAGATAAACAGGTTATTATTAATGTCTAACCTGACATTGATTTTACGTGAGTATCCCTTTTTTCTTGTACAGAGACAGGTGTCCCTCGCCATTCAGGAAATACTCGCGTTTTCGATTTCGGAAATTGCAGCTGGGTCGGCTCAGGAGCCGCTCAAGTCCCTGGTCGACGACATCTCCCGTCAAATGTCACTCAGCAAGGTCTAGTTTTAACCTCAGTCCAAATACCGGTTCACAGCCGTCGCCCGGGTTTGATCCTGTATCACCCGGTCGCCAGAGCGGTGTTCTAACCACTACGCTAGCGCGGCTCCCTAAATTGTAGTGTTCTGGTTGTTTAACCACTCTCATGGATGGAGAAGGTGGACCGCACAGGGTCACAAAAAATCAGATTTCACAAACAATGTCTGGATATTTATGAACATAAGACCATAATGCCATAAGACATAAGACCATAAACCCCGCTGGATCGCAAGGGTATTACCAGCCTATATGTAAAAAATAGATAAACATGTAATCATACTATAATCATATCCTAACTGTCACGAAGTGGATTTACGTTTATAGAGTTTGCCTGAGTACAGGCAAGACCCTAGTATGAGAAAGTCTGAGAAGATAGAATTTAGATGAAAATGACAGTGACTGTGGACAGATGAGACTATTGGCTCAAGGGTGAGAACCTGGATTGACTCTTCCTTGCCACTTGTGACTAAAATTATGCTTTAACCTCACCCCCCTCTAACTACCTTTAAACACAAGGAGATAAAGTGTAAAAAACGACCACAGACACCACTTTACAGACAACATACATAGGTATAGTATAGTAAAGAAGCTGATCCAGTCTACAATATATAGATATTTTATTTACACAATAAAACATTAAATGTCATCATACAGCGCAGAAATAAATATCGTGCTCTGTTGCACAGACCTGAAAACCACAGAACCAATTAAGTAGATAGACACATAAAACCCACAACCACATTCACTCAGTCAGTCACCCTGCTGGGGAAAAATAGAATGATTAGTGATTGTAACCACACTCTAACTGCTGGGGCCTCAGCTTAAGCCTCCACTGTCTACTACTATATGATTTGCTACTGTCTCTGTCCTGCTGACTCTGCCTAAACGAATGTCTACACAGCTTCGAACTCGTTAGGCGATAAGCGCCGTTAAATAAACACTGGACTGCTACACTAGTAGACTTTTATAGCATCTATTACTCAAAGGCTATCCTCTAAGGATATATCATCAGACCCTACTGGTCCCGTCTCTCTCTCTCTCTCTCTCTCTTTGCTTCAGTGTCTCTCTGACACTCTTGACATCTGCTGAGGTGGCGTCTCCGTTACGCCTTCTCTCGTTGACTTGTCAGAACCAGGAATGTTCACACTGTATCCTGTGTTCTGACTCCTGCAATGATGACTTGATTATCAAGCACGAGGCACTTGACTAAAATATAGAAGCTCCTCTTCTGCTGAATAGCTTCTCTGACTTGCCCCGTTAACCCGCTCAGGATTTAGGAGAACACAGCATTGATTTCTGGCTGTATAACTCTAGACCAATCTCCCGGACACGTGCCGTTGTTGGAGTGGTATAACGAGCTACTCACTCTGGATTTATTTAACGATGGAGCCGCGCTAGCGTAGTGGTTACAACACCGCTCTGGCGACCGGGTGATTCAGGATCAAACCCGGGCGACGGCATTTGAGGATTTTTCGTCGACCGGAAATTGGACTGGATTAACTCGAGACCTGGCGAGGACATTTGAAGGAGTGTTGTCGACCAGGGATTGGCGGCTCCTGAGCCGACCCAGCTGCAATGGGTACCTCCGAAATCGGAGAGTATTTGCCTGAATGGCGAGGGACACCTGTCTCTGTACAAGTAAAAAGGGATACTCACGTAAAATCAATGTCAGGTTAGACATAGTAATAACCTGAGATTTCGCCTCGAGTATTAGCGGGCGTACGAAAATAAAAAAAAAAAAAAAATTAGAACAGCAAGAGTATAATCAGGTATCCCCATGATAAATAGTGGTATAAAACATTTACGGTTATGTTTTTTATTGAAAAAAAAAAAAAAAAAAAAAAAAAAATAAAAAAAATTTAACGATGAACACGTTCCCGCCGAAGCAAGGGGCTTCGCGGCATGCGAACTACTATCGTATTTCTTTCGCCTCTAGCGATATCGAGCTCTCGGCTCCTGCAATGCCAACCTTGCCGTTGGAAATTTGTGTAGGACAAACTCCACTCTTCCACTGTACCGTGAACCGCTGTAGACAAAAGAAATGCATCTAATGTACAACAACTTCAACCATAATTCAATCTCTAACATATAACTCCCTTAATGCCTACTCTTCCCTTCTCCCGCTATGCACAACGATACCTAAAATTCCTAACCACATGTCTCTCAATCTCACGCTCCTTCCCTTCCCCGCTTCAACGAAAATCTTTCGGGTACGTAAACAAAACTCCCGACTCTGTCTGACCTTAATCTTTTGTTACGTGAATCTACCTCGTGTCAAAACCATTCAAACTAGGGAAATCTCCTGTCCGAAATTCCTTGGTCTCTTTTTAACATTTCACATGAGGTTTCCCTGCTTAACCCAGAAATTAAATTACTCCTCTTACTGCATTCCCAAACATTTAAGGCACAATAAAATAACATACGCACCATTAGATGCCCAATAAAATTACACTTGTAAATATACAGAAATAAATGGTGGTTTATCCAACACTGTACATACTACAGAGCGCCCATGTATTAATAGCTAACCCTCACACAGTGAATATCTCAAAACTTCACACACTCCTATATACTGCCAATATCCTAGAAAGAATTAGGCACACTTAACCCTTACATCATGCTACAAAGATAGTAATGGATGGCACTTACGTTTATAACTTTAAGTTAACTTCCCGAAGAAAACTTTACTTAAATCAGACTACGAGTCTATTTAAGAACCCACTAATATTACGGCTCTAATGACATATGAACATACCAGTTTATCGCGTTTTCTTCCGCGTGGAGCAGACAATAAATGCTAGGTTCACGGTAGTGACTTTCATCAGACAAAGGGGATCCGTTAAAAGACCGTTCGGGTTTATATACATGAAAATCCCCGCGGACTTTCGGCCTACGTCATAGCTATAGCGTCTTACTAACCCAATGGAATCGCTTACAAAATTTATAACGGGGTCTACACCAATAGATTTGAAAGCATGTCGTGACCTGTTTATCCCGACCGCGCGCGTTTCCCACTTACGTCATATTGCGTGAGCCAAACAACGGACACTTTCCACCCCGTGAATATCTCACGCGCTGTTAAACAAAGACTTGACCGCGATAATTCTTTAACAAAGAAACTGGGACTCCGAGATCGCGATTAATTTTAAAAAGAAAACCCTCGTGATCGCAAATTAACTTTTAAAGAAAAGAATACTGGTGCAAGTATAAACTAAACCTACCGTCATAAAATGCAATAAAATACCTACAGAAAAAGACCAAACACATAATAATTAGAAAGAGAAGAAGACTGGGCCTTTTGAAAAGACAGAATTACAGTACAGCATCACACTAACACACGCGTTATTAAATTAAATTTAACTCCACAAGTGTCTAGCTAATCTCATCGAATATATACCTATATATATTATATGTCGAGCTATATATATAAATTACTTCCAGATATATACTATATATATATATACTATAATAATATTATATATATATATATATATATATATATATATATATATTAAATGGGTAAAAATCGTTAGCTACATGCGAGATTTATCGCCTCTGCCCGTTTATTGGGGGAATCTGCGGTCGATTTCTGAATGAAAGCTATTTTTCACGCTTATGCCGACCGCGGACTCTTCGCTAGCGAGCGGACTGCTTTTGATCTGGCGTCTCTCACTGTAGCTAATTAAGTTCCGAGCAAACGGATGGGGGGGGGGGGGGGGGGGGGGGGGTTTAACTGTGATTATCTCCCCTTTCCTCAGATTAATTCCCCTTGACCAATGGATTACTGAAAGTACGTCTTTTGACTTAACGCCCTTGATTTTACAATTAGACGACTCATTCTCTGATCTGTCACTATTTCAGCGATTGTCCAATCGTTCGCGTGATAATACAGTTAACGGCTCTGGACTAGCTAATAGGTCTGTTTGTAAACAATCCTAGTGTCTGTAAGACATAGAGAAAAGAAAATAGGCGTGGCTAAAATAGAAATAAGCCCGATTAGCAAAAGGCCTGGCTTATGCGTAATTTAACTTGCATGCTTAATTAGGAAGCCTGTGGGAAACCACGTTTGAGCGATTTGGTTGAAAAAGAATGAGGGGTGCCGATGAGAATAAAGTGGATCGATCAAGGTGCTCAATTTTCATGTCACAAGCCATCAGATCCTGTTCCTCGGATGCCAACAGTCGGGTCCGCCTGGAACAACGCCTCATTCATCTTATAGGTTTCCTTATCCCTACGGTTTGAATACCCAGCATTCTTTTATCTGAGGGGTCCTTTTCTATCTAGTCCCAGTTTTATTATGACTTTCTACTATTAATGCGATCACCCTTGACTTCCCTCCTATTATATATATATATATAAATGTTTTTCTTTCTTTTTTATATTTTGTTCCTTTTTTATTTATTTATTTACTTATTTATTTATTTATTTTTTTTAAATATCACATTTTACCTCACTCTGTTTTCCAGTCCTTGTTTTCATTATTTTTGGCTTTTAATGTACTATCCACTTCCGCTTTCCGGTTTAGTGGCAGCCATTTTTACATGGGACAACACATAAAGGAGTATTTTTCTCGTATTTCTGTAGTTTCATGTTCTACACTTAATTCTCACTTTCTTTCCTTCCTGTCTGTTGTTTGTCTGTCCCTGACGAAGGCCTTGTGGCCGTAACATAGGTTTTTCTTGTCCTTTTTCTTTGTCGTATTACTATTTGTATGTTTTTTAAATTTTTTTTTCACTCTATGTAAGCATAATGAGTCAATAAATCAGATATATTATAAAAGACATCTTCGACATGTACAGTTAGCTACCATCATTACTAGTCCTTCATAACACATGGTGTCTGTTTAATATCAACCATGTTCACCAAAGTATTGCAGTATATCCAATCTCTTGTTACAATCAGTATTCGACGTTTCTGGCTCTACTCATTATCAAGAAACTAGCAATAACCCGTCAACATTGACAGGTTATTAATTATAGTGTGTTGTTTTTGTTACATGTATTACAGACCACTACTGTGGTCATTTCATTGCAGGCGACCGTCATTAGATATTTGTAGTGAAAATTATATGGATGTATTAAATATGATGACAGGAGTAACCTTACCTAAATGACATGTGGAGCAATGATAATGAACTAATGGACCGTAAATTGACTAAATAACTAACATTTATTTTATGACAACATGTCTCGTAATTAAATCTTGCCCTGGTCGACTTACTGCCTCTGAGAAGCCATGGTCGACTTACTGCCTCTGAGAACAACATTTGATGTTTGACGAAACTCCAGTTTATGTACTATTTATCAATCGTGTTGTTGGCTTCTTTCCATAATCAAACTGTTCATGCACACCTTCATTTGCGCACTTTTTCTATTTTCGGGAGAGTACATATAAGGGGAAACAATACAATTATTGTCTAACTTTCAACCACAGTTGCACCCCCTTAGCTGTGGTTCAAAGTTAATGTACTCTCTCGAAAAAAGAAAAATTGCGCAAATGACGGTGTGAAAAATGTGACTGACCGACCGACCGACCGAAGTACTTACGGCGGGTATTATGGTATTGAATGAAATGTACACTCTTACAAAGTCATTCATACTTCTGTAATATTATTATTTTTATTAAAATGCATCAGCTGTATTTAATTCTTCATCTCAATACACTTTGGAAGTGAATTACTCCTTTAAAAAAATTTGCAGCATTAAAATACTATCTCAGCACGCCCAAAAATTAGCAAATATGCTTTTCATAAATAGGCTTTTACTTCCAATCAATGGCAAAAAAACCCAGGGAAGATAACTCATCCATGAGATTATAGTTAACAATGACATCTGTTGAATGTCCTTCTGTTGTTAATGGTCTTTGGTCGGTTGTTTGACTTTCATATTAAATTCCTGACAGTATCTTTCCTTTATTGTTATTATATTGTTCATCTTGAGTCAATCGTGCTTTAGATGGTAAAGTGCGAATGATGGTATAACTTCAATTCAACACGAATGAACTCCACAACGCATCTTGTATACGAGTCCATAAATACATGCATAGTTTAATACGGAACAAAGACATCTCATCAAATAGCATTGGCATAAATCAAATACATAAGCTCCGTGCAGTTATAACAGTCTCCTTCAAGTAAATCCTTTAACGTCAAAAGGTATGGTTGTTTACACGTGATTCCGTATGTCGGTAATCCGGTAACGAACCGCTATAGTTTTGTCGAAGAATAATGATTCTGACAAATCACAATATAATACCTGCAGTTTCTCATCTAAGGAAATTCATACAAACAAATTGGAATGCTTCGCTCTTGCATCCATAAATGAGATAGCTGACCCCATCACTTATCTCCATGAAGAAAACTACTGCACCATATAATACATAACAGGAGCTATCAATAATGCGTCTAACTCGGACGGCATTCGGAGTCTGAAGGGTAAATGTAATATGTTGTCAAGCGGTACCTTAACAACTTACCGCGTCATACTTTATCCTAGACAACTCTATCAATTTGCGTTCAATACCGTGAAGCGCGAACACCTCTAAAATTTATAACATATACCTAAGTTAATGTGAAATTATAAAATGCACACAATTGAAGTGGCTAACATCATTACACGAGTCGTAACAACATCAACGGGAGATAATCCATCAAAATATAAACTAGTCTGCTATGACACTCAAGGCAGATATATGTCTATCAAATGCACACAAAATTCATTCTTACTGGCTAGTTATACTCATGAAAAATAAAATCTATAATGATGTTACATTCATGTAACAGAATGTAATCAATATAAATATATATATTTATCTCACTCACCCACTCTGCTGTACTTTTGCAAAAAAAAAACGCAAAGCTTTTGTCAAAATGAAGTCTTACGCGCTAGGCTGCTTTCATTCGAGTTGAGACCTTTCATGACCAAATTTTTTGGTTTGCAGTGCCGGAGAATGGTTAGTGAAAATCTTAAATACTGAGAAGCAGTGAAATCCCATTTTACTAGAAACAGATTTATGGGACCACACACCCATTTTCCTAGACCATTTCCCATCTTAAATTAACTTCTGGACACTCCTTTCATTTGAATTCGGTCTCAGGGAGATACCTTACTTTACCATGTGAAAACTCATTACATCTCCACTACCACGACAATAGTCACCATATCTATTTCAGTCCCGTTAATGACTGAAGGACGCCAGCAACCTGCTCTATGCAACCGATTTGCACAGGTGAGTGAAATTGATACTATCATCCAATTTTCGGGTGACAGGAACTGGATTGTGTGTGTGCAGGGAAGATTTAATGAATACACACTTTTACTATTAAAAGGTAGGTTGAAAAAGAGAAACAAAAAGAATGAGAGAAAAATTAATCGAGAGAGTGAGATAAAAATATCGCTCATGACAATAACCATACCTTGTATATTTTCCACCTTAGGCCTTGATAAAAAGTTATCTTTTAGAAAACATGGCTTCGTTAGATAGCATTGTCCAACACGGGCTACAGCAACATGGGCAATAGGAAGAAAATTTATAACGTTTGGCTGATAGCTTAATTCAACCCTGTTCATTCACCATCCAGGTGTAAATAATCCCAGTGCAACATCGCCATATAAATTCTACTCCAATATAACTTCCAGCTCATTACTCCACTGTAGCCCAAAGGCACCAACTCGGCCTGCGCCTTAATATGAAAAAGACTCCTAGAAAGCGCCGAGCGGCATTCAACCTCGCAAATTCGCCCATATACAACAATATGATAATCACATGAAAGAAAATATAAAATCTTATCTGTCACATAATACGCAGCCTCGAGCGCACAGCTGCGGTTACCAGACTGTAGTCACATCCGGGTACCTTTGAAACGGCGGCTAGTCAAACATGTGACATGAAGTCAGTAACTCAGTGGCTGAGGACTTAATGAAGTGACCCTTACTTCGACTAAAAGAAATATGCGCCCCCCTGTGGCCTTATATTCGGCAAATAGGCCAAACAAAAGAAAAAGACGACGCGCAAGGCAGTTACCAAAAACCCTTTGGGCGGTAAAATTGGATAATCGTGGCGGGACAATGAAGGAAGAGACTAAAAGAAACGCGCCCCTGGGCCTTACGGCAAGGAAACAAAAGACGACGCGCAAGGCAGGCAAAAAAGGGGAAATTTAATCGTAGCTGCAAAAGAAAGATAACTTTGTGACAAGGAGTACCTAATTTCTCTATTGGGCGGCAAATTTCAAGCCACGGTTATTTTTATCACGGGACATCCAGCATGGAACCGACAAGTTAGTTAGTTTTAGCTTTTGACGGGCACTGAACTCGCAAGTGGGCATGTAGATGTGGCATGGTAAGATGGAAGGCAAATTAGTGGATCAGAGGGCGGAACTATAAGAACCGTCTAAGAATGATCAAATATTGGACATCAGGGAATATAACGACACGTTCGACAGAAGTCAGCACGTTTTGCAACACCCGTGGAGCATAGTGGAAGAATTTCCTAAGCGCTGCTCTGTTTCATTTTTTCATTCCAGTTTGGAGGATAATTTCATTCCAATGAAATTTAAAGTCTAAATCTGTTCTTAAGGATTTTCGCGAAGGTAAAGAAAGTTTGGTGAATTTAGAAAAGTAATTTATACTTTTTTCCATTATTAGTGATTGCTTTTGCACTTCGTCTCATTGCTAAATGTGCGACAGACTGTTTTTTCCCATTACTTAATTTGCTAATGATTAATCAAATCAAATAATTTTCCCCTGTCAGTTATAATGTAAAGAAGTAATTTATAATTAAATACTTCATCTTCATCTTGATTATTAGATTATCACAACAGACTGACATGGGCACGCACTTTTATGCTCACTATTTTTAACACTATTATGTCCTCATGCATACCATCAAGTATAGCAATTACAAACAGGGTGTTCACTTAGGAAGAAGCAACAGCGAGAAATAAGAAAACAAAACAACGTCACCTATTGATATTAGATGTGAAAGTTATGAATCCACTTTGTGTCTTCAGTCCTGCAGAAATCTGTGTCTATACATTACATGTTTGGCGTCTAATCAGAAAGAAGCTAGCAAAGCCTACGTTCAGATAACAGAATTCACAAGATAGGACATCGTAAACTTTCTATGTTCCAAGTCTGTGGCGCTTCATTTTATTCATCTGTTTATCAAGTGCTCACCGGTTGATTCACACATAGATATCAAGTTCAACTCACTCAAAAGCGTATTGCCTGAAGTAAGATCAAGTACTCACAAGTTGAGTCGTCTAGACATATCAAGCTCAAATCACTCGAAAGCTTTTAGCTGAGCCAAATTCAACTACTCAGTGCGTTACTGCATCAGTGAATTCCTCTAATCAAACCGTGTACCGTGTAGAACGAAATACACGTGTTACCAGAGATCTTTTCGTTAAGAGTTTCAGTCTTATCCTGGCCTTTTCAAGATCAGACAGCAGTCTTTTTCCTGAGACAAATATCAACAATTTGTCGACACTAGATAGATTTCTAAGCGTTGAGGAACGTTGCATCTTACAAATTCTCATAATTACATGTGCAAGAGTTTCATCAATTAGCACTCGTCTTGGAAATAATCCACATAGGAACATATATCAACGTTGGACAGTCGGTGCATGCATGTGTATAATCACACAGTGGAGAACATTTGAAAGACTTATGGACAGTGTAGATTTGACATCCAATCATCATCTCACTGTGTAATAGTTTCCCCGTGATATTTAATTAACTACATTTTTACATTTTATCTGTGTGTGAATTGTCTTTCACTATCATCCTTTATACTTTATACTAACCCTATACGTGTATTTATTTAACTAGTGAACTGTATAGCCGCGTTGATCCTTACTTAGTTATTTAGTGCATCATTCGTGCTATCTGCATTAGTATTTACATATAGGCAAATTCTTACATTCAGGAGGTTGGGGCTGTTTCTTTACTGAGATTCAGGGAAAGAAGTAATGTCGTAGGAATAAAGAAAACTTTCCATGATTTATTGGAAAGCACTATTTATTGGATAGCATTCGCCTTCTCTTCTTCTTATCCTTATCTCGAATAGGTCTCTTTCTTTCTTATGAGCCAATTTCTAGAGACCTTCTTGACAACATTCCATAGCCCATCCCCATCATACTGTAGCGGTGCGACCATAGGTGCCCCGCCCAGTTTAAGTGTACAACAACGGGGTACATGAAATCGTCGTAAAATAGGCTGGTGCATCCATGTGATCATGAGAAAATTTCGAAGTCTCAATCAAACCATGTGTGGAATACTTAGACTTGCCTTGGTCATATTTCCTTGGTTCTTCTCTCCCAGCTTTTACCTAGCCTATATTTCCTTCTTTCTTCTCTCCCATCCTTCCCTAGCCAAAAATGTCTCCTTTCTTCTCCCCGTGGTTTGTATTTCTTTCTTCCTTCAGTCCCAGACTTTACTAACAGATGTTGTTTTTCTTTTTCTTTTCTTTTTTTTCGAGTTTCTTTCTTGTATTCTCTAGAAAAGAAATGGAATATTTGAAAGACATGCTTGTTCTGGCCATCTGGCGAAATCTCGAATGGTCCGTGACTGCTTATTGACGCATGACAGCGACATTGAAAAGAATAATAAGAGGAAGGAAACGAGGTGATAGAATTAAGGAGATGCAGAAGCAAACGATGTTTAATTGTGCAGCATTATCATTTCAGTTGTCGCTTCCTGTGAGCATGGAACCACCACTGCAACAGCCCCCCCCCCCCTTTCCCCCTTGAAAGACACTTGCACCAAAACATGCATACAGAGACGTTTTATGAAACGTTTTTATTTTACTGGTGAGATTGCAAGACGCTGTAAAAGGTCAAGGTAGTCCCATAACAGATACGGCCATAGGGGAGTGAAGGTCCAGTTTCGAGAGGTGAGGTGTGCTAACCGGTTCCCTTCCTCGCTGTCTTTGCCTTCCTAACTTAAGAGTCAAGTACCCATTTACAGCTGGGCAGACTGGAGCGTGACGCTACCGTGTTTCGAACTCAGTACCTTTGCTGCGAGAGGTCAATGCTCTAATCACTCTGCCTGTCGGACGCACATGTAGAACATAATATCAGTTGCCTGTTACGACATATCTGAGGAAGCAGTAGCCTATTTTGTCTTATCTCCTCAGAAATCCTGCTCCCCTCCCCCCGGGAACCACGCGGGGCTGTATAATGAAGGATGCGACATTATTGTGGAATGTCTTGGAAAGGTTTATTAAATATGTATCAGACAAGTAAATAGATAAAGAAACAGAGAGAGAGAGAGAGAGAGAGAGAGAGAGAGAGAGAGAGAGAGAGAGAGAGAGAGGCGGAGAGAACGAACGAACGAACTTTATTTTCAAAAGGTTTATAATTGTGCACGCAGGCCCGTCTAACATTCTGCGCTTCATTTCTCTCGTCTTCCATACTGAATCCATTTACTCTCACACGCATTTTAAATATTATTTTGAATAATAAAATAAACAAAATAAAATCCCAACATTGTTAGAGTACAATAACAGTTATACACATTTACAAACCCCTTATCATAATCAAACAAATAAGGAGGCCCTAGAAAATCCAGGTTTGAAAAGAGAACTAATGAAGGAGATCAAAGTTAGGCAGCTAAAATACTTTGGCCACATAAAAAGGCATAACACCTTGCAGAAGACCATAATAGAAGGGAGAGGTGAAGGCAAACATGCAAGGGGAAGACAGCGCTATAAGTGGGAAGATAACATCAAGAGATGGACAGGAAAAAGTCTATCAGAGTGCACCACCAAGACAAGAGACAGAAGACGTTTGAGATCCTTTACAGCCAACCTTCGTTGTGGAGATGGCAGCTGATGATGATGATATCATAATCAATATTGAACGGGTCAAAATTGTCCTTGAAACTGTCGCAGATTTAAGATAACACTGACAAACAACATTTTTCTTTCTTATATAAGAATAAGTGTTCTTAGGTCAATTTCTTGCGCTGATTTCAAATCTGAAATCCGTTTATCTCTATCACGTCGGGTTCTTAAGATATTTGTGAATAAATATATTTTTGGGAAACCGTTATTTGCTCCGTTTCATTTTTACTATATAACTTATTAAAAATTAATAAAAAGCAACATAACTCTACTTTTTATACTGCTAAAAGATGCATGACATATGTTACGCGATTTTCCAAATAGTTACTGTATTTTGAAATAATTCTGAGCAAAATATGGCTTCTAGAAGTTGTAGAAATTCGGCTGATCTGTTCTGTTACGTGTGCGGATATTTTACCGATCGTGTTGACCAGAAAAACTTTACACCATTATTAAAGATAGCATATATGAACTTTATTTCGATTCGAAAGTTGATGATGCAAATAAATCTTGGAAGCCAAATGCGGTTTGTTCGATACATTGGCAGGTTGGTTACGAAAATCGCCGAAGCAAAAGTCGATGCCTTTTGGCGTGCCAGTAATATGGCGTGAACATACAAATCACACTACTGATTGTTACTTCTGCTTGACAAATATCCATGGTTTCACTTTTAAAACTAGAAAGTCTGTGGTTTATCCAAATATTGAATCGGTTTCGAAACCAGTGCCTCATGATCCAATCACGTGTCCGATCCAAGTACCACCAGAACAATATCCGTTGGACGTAAATGAACCATCAGAAAGTGATAGTTTACCTGCTTTAGAAACTAATTCTGACTCAGATTACATACCGGTGAATGATGGTGTTTACTTAATTAACCATTCAGAACTTTCAGATCTAATACGTGATCTCGCTCTTACCAAAGGACAAGCGGAATTACTCGGTTCGCGACTCAAAGAATGGAATCTTTAGCGCCCAATACTCCGATATCTAAATTTCGTCATAGACACAGAGAACTTGTTCAATACTTTGAGATGGATGATGACATTTGCTATTGCAAAGATGTAAACGGTCATGAGCACATAGTCAACGAATGGCGATTTTTCATCGATTCTTCCAAGACTAGTCTAAAAGCCGTGTTATTGCATAACAGAAATTTTTTTTTCATCAATTCCAGTCGCCTACTCTGTTCATATGAAAGAAACTTATGACAGTATGGCTATACGTTTGGAAAAAATAAAGTACAATGACTACCAAAGGCGGATTTGTGGAGACCTAAAGGTCATTGCAATTCTCACGGGCATGCAGACTGGGTATACTAAATTTTGTTGCTTCCGATGTGAATGGGACAGCCGCAACAGACAGGAACATTATGCAAGAAAGGTGTGGCCTATCCGGGATCGTATGCAGCTCGGGCATAAAAATGTAATACGCGAGCCATTAGTTAACAAAGACACCTTCATTTTACCACTGTTACATATAAATTTGGGGCTCATGAAGAATTTTGTAAAAGCGTTAGATAAAACGAGCAAAGCTTTCACTTATCTTCGAGAAAAGTTTCCGCAAGTTAGCGATGCAAAGATAAAGGAAGGTATCTTTGTAGGACCTCAGATTAGGAAAGTTATTGCAGACAAACAATTCGAGAACTTGTTACATGGTAGTAAACTTCGCGCATGGATGGCATTCAAATCGATCGTCGATAACTTTCTGGAAAATCACAAATCTGTCGACTATGTTGCATATTGTTAAGCAGTGCATAGATGCATACATAATTATGGGCTGTAACATGTCCCTCAAAATCCATTTGCTCGATTCGCATCTTAACTTTTTCCCTGACAACCTTGGCGAAGTCAGCGATGAACATGGAGAATGATTCCATCAAGATATCGCCGTAATGGAGTCACGTTATCAAGGACGGTGGAGTGTGACCATGCTTGTCGATTATTGTTGGATGCTTCATCGCGATGTACCACATGCCATTCACCGACGAAAGTCGACTGCAAAGAAATTCAAGCCTACATAACTGTTATACTTCTTGTACGAATGATGTTGTAATACGGTATGCGTTGTTAAAAAACTTCAATTGCGTATTTCTAGAGATCCCGACCTGATAGAGAAAAACGGTTTGCAGATTTAAAAACAGCGCATTAAAATTGACCAGAAAAACATAGAAATGTTAGAGAAAGAAAAAAAAAAGTTTTTTTTTGTTAGTCAGTGTAATTTGTCTGTTTGTAATTATCTGTCCATCATGTATATTCTTTTATTTTCTGTCTATCCTTAGGTTTCTGAAAAAATAAATGTTTCTCACGCACTTGCCTTTCCCATCCGAACTCAGGTAAAGCTTCGGTCAAGCCAGCGTCTTTTCGGCTTTCAAGATATTTATGACCTGTCTTCTTTCCCATTGCTAATACCTTGAGTTCGGAACACAAGAGATTCGCCCAACACCAGAGATCGTGACATTCTTCTTCTTCTTCCTCGTTCGCCTTCAGACTTCCACATTTATGACTCTAATAAAGGCAGTAGTCAACTCAAGGTTCCCGACATCTCCAGTTTTTCGTTGACAGAAGTGGGTTGTTGCCATATGCTACTCCGTTCATTTCTGTAGGTTGGGCAGTACTGCAGCAGGTGTTCGACTGTCATCGGGCTGGTACCGCAGGTGCAGAGATCTGTTGCACCAATTTTGTATTTCTGGTATAGATGGTATCTCAATCTGTTGTGACCAGTGCGTAGCCGAAAAATGATGACCTGTTCTTTCCTGGATAGTTGATGATATGCATCATTTTTCAAATAGCCCGGGTGCTCTCTTTCCTATTTGGACTTGAATGTAGCCTTTATAGTAGTCTTTGCCGTTGCGTAAGTTGTCTCTATATCATTTTGTTGTAAGGCACCTCCTTTCTTAGCAAGTTTGTCTGCCTCCTCATTTCCTGGTATGTTGCAATGGGCTGGTATCCACTGGATAGTGCACTTGTTGAAGCATTTAGCCAGTCTTTCAAGGGAGATTATCAGATCTTTCAATCCTTTAGCTTGGTGGCTCTTCAGCGCTGATATTACTGAGAGGGCATCTGTAAAGATTACTATCTGTTTTTCTGCCTGTGCTTTGCATTCAATAAGAGTTTCCGCTGCCTGTTTCATGGCTTCTGCTTCAGCACTGAAGTTATTGCAGTATTTGCCAGTGGCAATCGCCATAGAGTGGATTCTATTCTTTAATTTTACGAGGATGCCGGCACCCCCATTTTCAACTGCATTTTTTGCTGAACCATCAGTATATGCATGTGTCCAAAGCTTTGCTGGGAATTTTTGGTCAATATACTTGGTTGCTATACACTTTCTTTGTGTTTCTGTCTGTGTTCCCTTACTTTCAATGCCTGGAATATCAGATTTTAACTCAGGAAAGCATCTTATTTTCCACAGTGGGATAGTTGTGCTTGTTGGTATTTTCTTTGCAACTGAGCTTGCTAGCATGGTATTTTTACTAATTGATCGTGACATTCAATATGCAAGCTAATTTACGGCGATAATTTTGCAGGTGCATATCGCGGGAACTTAAAAAATGCAGCGGGTAAATCGAAAATAATTCTTTCTTTCTTAAAGAAACTAGTTTTAGACTTCACTTGGTGTTCAGCATACTGAAGAAGCAAGACGCACTTCTTAGTCTCGTAAAGTAAAACTTTGCATAGGGAGACTTGATTTTAACAAACAAAGTGCCCTCAAGTTTATTAACTTACAGACTAAATTCTTGTGCGGGTATGTATTTGCTTGTCCAGTATATAGGAAATTAGCTCAGATATATAGATTTGAAATATATTCCTATTATGATGAAAGTCTAAGTGTGTTTACTTTAATATGTATGTTTCATAAATGATTACAATAATCATTTTACTTTTCAATGTTTGTAACATTAATGTATAAACATAGTATTACGAACGGTGAAAGGAAAGAAGTAGTGACCGCGAGTAGCAGACAAAATAAACACTATTTTGGGTAGCGGACCCTCATGTGACCTTTCCTTGGCCGACCAGGACGGGAGCAAAACGGCGGTCTTGTTATTGTGTATGTACGCAGCCTGGCCAGCTGAATTCATTCATTGCAGACAGGAATGTTTAACAATGCACTGGCCTATTTTAGAAACGAGACGGAGAGACACATGCATGGATACCAACAGGCCTACGCTGATGACACTGCTTAAATTGTTACGGTAGTAATCTGCGTGTTGCAACAGAAAAGTAATTACACATGTATTTTTTGTTTTGTCCAACAGATATATGCAATGCAACCTGCCGCGTCTTGTCTCTTATTGCTGAAAAGAGGTTACCTAGCCCTCCAGTGGCCTTATGTCCTCGTCCACCAATCACCATAATTCCCTTCAATTATTTCAAAGATTCTCAACACCAAACATCACCCCACCATACTCCACCCATTATAACCCTCCATCCCACCTTTGGAAGCAAATTCGTTATCTGTGGATATCTCATCAATTGTGGATACGTTACACCAGTCTTGGATTTATAAAATCGTGTTCAGATCCTGTGCTCTTTTGTGGATACTTTATTCGAGCACTGAAGTTAATTTCAAAAGCAGTGGATTACGTTATTTTTCCAAGAGAACACCAGGATATGTTGTTTCCAACATTCACACCAAAGGAACAAACATTCATTTTCACACAAACAGTATTTCACATATTTCCAGCAAAGCCTAGGATTTTATCAGGCCTGCCGGGAACTTTACTAACACAATTCATTCATCTTTTTTTTTCACTATTGTGTAGTATTTTTTTCTTCTGAAAAATCATCAAATTGTTGTGAGTTTGTTTTCTCGTGATAATTTGTTTCTTTTTTGCTTTTATTGATTTATTTACCTTTCTATATTGAAATAAACTGAGTTAGCATTGATAGGATTGTTCGTTCTGTTCAGACTACCAAATCCTCAATCTAACTTTACTTCTTTTTCCTACTATTTGTGAGTGACACAGTGTGTGCAACACAGTAAAATTGTCGCCAGAGAAAACAAGAAGAGCGGTGTGTGGTTTTCTTAGTGAAGAACTCACTGACTCAGCCTGTGCCTTCTTTCTATCTCTCTTGCGCATCACTATCACACGTCCGTTTGCCCTAACGTCCCTCCCCTCTCTGCAGTTGTCAAGCTTTGCCTACTTTTGATTAAATTTTCATGTGACAGAAACCTACTTGTGATATTATATCATTGTCGTAGATTTTCGATAGGGGAATTAAGACTTGGGTTGGTCCCTTCTGAATAGATTAGAATAAGTGATAGTCACAGTGAGACGTAGTAATAGCAATAGATTTCCACGAGTGAGGTGGTAGAATGTGATTAAGAGGCTGTCTCTGAGATCGAGAACTCTTCTCTCTCTCACCTATCTTCTACGACAGCTTTCGAGGAGTCAGACAGTCTAAACACACATATATGTTTATATACATATCTCTAACCACTCACGTGCACGCACATATATGATGACAGTTGGACGTACAGACGTGGGAAAACTATAACAAATGATTATATAAATATTCTAGAACGAGCTGACCAACACGCTGATTAATTTCAAGAGAAATTTTAATTATCATCTAAAATTTCTTCACAACACGTAGAAATTACATCAAAGCATATACAAATAGTCATTAAAAAAATCAAGGAATTGCTACTGGCATGATAGACCCACAGTTAGATCTTATCCCTCGAGGTATGCCTACAGTCCTGTTGGAAGAAAGGGATAGCCCCAAGGAAACAAGGATACATAGGATTAGGTCTAATATTTCCATTTCTTAAGGTATGGACAGACTTGATATCTCTGTTCTATTTTAAGGGAAATATGATTAGCAATACTTGAATACAGAAAGTTAAGATAGCAAAATGGGTGCCCAATTACAACAATAAAAAATCACTCTGTCCTGCCTTCACTTTATTCATTCAGCCGAGCACACTTGCACAGGTTCATACTCACAGCTTAGATAGCCACTTCTGGTAATACCATTTTAGGACATTCACCTACAGACTCGTCAAGGACAATCTTTGACCAAGAAATCCCCAGTTCCAAAAAAGACAGGATGAATTCTCTGCTTCCGGGAACGACTCCTTGGGTGTTCTTATTTTTCGGATGTCTGCTTAGGTCACATTAAAATTGTCCAGGCACGAAACATTAACAACGAGCACAGTGTCAATAGCTTAGGTTTCTAGAATTGAGGAATGTCATATCGGTGTTTACTTTCAGGAAAGGACTATATTTGGTCACCACACCACTAGTCGAAACTCCGTCGGAATGTTACTGACGTTAATATGTTACTTGCCACAACGGCTAAATTTGTACATAGAGTTTGTGCAGAAATCTGATCTGGCTCAAAGGCCCAGTATAAAACAGTTAGTCTTTAATAAAACCCGTTAGTGAGAGTTGTACTCTATCTATTTATGAAGACACACGCATTGTCAGACAGGTGTTAACTTGTAAACCCACGTGGTTAAAAGATAAAAACTGTTTATGTTTCTCACAGGTATGTCTCTGTACTAAAACGCTGGCAAAGTTTGGGTACCACAGTTTCACTATATGTAAATGGAAAGAACACATATCAAATAATTATACATACTATAACTGATAATTTAAACTGCAAGCGTAGCTTGTCTTATAGTTTAACACTTCCCGTGGAATAGGTTATAGTTAAAATCAAACATCCTGAATTAGGAATATTACGCATTCCGTCAATACTCAAGATGTAGCAGTCATTTAATAAGTTAGTTTTAACATATTCTCGACTGCGTATTAGCAGTTAAATTAAATCCATTATGGCTACATGATTTTAAGCTAGAAATTATAATTTATTCCGCTTTCCACTGTAACTCGTCGACTAGAGAATATAACAGACTTAATAATTTAACTCTCTGCACAAATCTAACTAGCAAAATGAAATAAGCGATTTAACACTTTAACACTCACAAAATACTAGATAAATAATATAAGATTTACCTCAACACAGAACTACTAAGAACTTAAACCACTACGATCATACTAAATGACATCTCTGTTAACAGAGATTCTAGAAAACGAACGAAGGCTTGTTCTAGTCTTGACTGCGAAGTTACTGAGTGAAAATGAAATCTAACTCTCTCTAGTATATATGAAAAACCAGACAAAGATGTGCGCTATTTCCGAAAACTACACAATAGCCTCCCCTACTCTTAACACTTACGGTAACTCCAAGAGGCTGTCGTAAACTGCCACTTTGCGTCTCTGACACCTCCGTCTAAGAAATGGCCGAAGCGCTACGTGTCAGATGCAAATGTAGACAACTTGTCTGCACTGCAGGGGCAGTTTTTGCACCTACGTTAACAAACTGACCGAGAAGCGTGCGTGTCATGGAAAAACCCAGACTTTATGTCTCATTCCCGAGCGCTGCGTGAGTGTCATATCACACTTCACTCTGAGAGAAACGTTAGTGTCAGGGGAAAATGCTAGACGTTATGACACCTAGCTTGACGAAACGCCCGCGAAATGAGAAATGTACAGACGCATGTCTGCTATCTCTGTCTACACAGACGAGTATTCACACGTTCTATCGTCCACTGACATCTAATGCAATAGAATGCATTTAAACGCTCTCTCTCTCTGACACGTTATGTCATAAATGCGTTTACCAGTATGAGAAAGAAAATATTTTTCGCAAACGAATGGATGCGAAAAATACAGGAAAAAGGTAAAGAGTGATAATAAAAATAGAGAATACGGGTGAAAGAAAAAGAAGAGGATACAGGCAATTTAAATGATCATAAAACCTCTGTGACAATCATGATTTCGGAACATAACAAAATTAGGGTGGCATATAATCTGCACTCACGGTGTATTGGAAAAGTCTGCGATTGCATGAATATGGACTAAGCGTGCTTTTTAGGTCGTGTGGAAGATTGTTCCACAGATGAGCAGCAAAAATAGCTTACCTTTTCTTGAATAAGTCGAGCCTAGGCTTAGGCACGTGTAATTGCGTTGGCTGTGTCTTACACTATATTTGAAAATGGCCCACAGATACGTTGAAGCATTCTGTATTAGGATTTTTTGAATGAATTTGTCTTTGTTGAAGAGAAAGCGCTTTCTTAGATGTAATATATTAAATATGGATCTATACACCGGTTAGGTGTTTGTCAGAAACTAGGCGTACTGTACGTTTTGTAATGAATTGAGTCTATTTGTGTTGGACATGGAGCAGCCATCCCAAATTGTGAAGCAATAGTCTTGATGTGTTTGTATTTGGAATATATAGAACATTTTCCGTGCCTCCTCATCTAGGAAATGCTTGATCTTAGCTAACTGGTAAATTTCTGTGCCGTTTGTTTTGACAGTGCTTGCACATGCGAGTTCCAACTTAAATTTTGGTCAACTATGAGTCCCAGTGTTTTGTTTTCATTTACATTATCAATTAGTGAGGTATCAATGTAGAGCTGAAGTGTTGTTTTCTGTGAGTTTTGTAATTTTATCTAGATGATATAATCAAACTCCATAATTCTCGACGTTTGTACGTCGGTCACATCTAAGTGATGCAACTGTGGTTGAAAGTTAGACATTAATTGTATTGTTGCCCTTATATGTACTCTCCCGAAAATAGTAACACTAAACGAAGAAAAGTCGGTGAATTGTTCAACACAAAGAGAGTGACAGTGATATATGAATAAAATGTAAGTTTTTGATTGTAAAACCCAGTTTCATTCCGGAAACGGATAAAAATAACCATAAAATATAAGTTTTTGATTGTTTTTTTCAAGTGGAGTGGCATGAATGTTTTTGTCTAAACCCCGACTGACTGTCAATTACCAAGTCATAGCTAACTAGGTACTGTAGTGTTGTTTTATGTCTGTGTTTTTCCAGTGGTTTAGATAGCGATGATATCAGAGAAATTGATTTATAATTACCGAGGTTAATAGAGAGATAGAGAGGGAGAGAGATAGAGAGGGAGAGGTATATAGATAGAGATAGAGAGGGGAGATATAGAAATAGAGAGATAGAGGGAGATGAGATATAGAAATAGAGAAAGAGAGAGAGAGAACGAACGAACGAACTTTATTTTCAAAGGGTTTAGATTTGGGCACGCAGGCCCGTCTAACATTCTGCCCATTTCTCTCGTCTTCCATACTGAATCCATCAATTCTCACATGTATCTTAAATATTACTTAAATAAGAAAATAAGAAAATAAAAATACAATAAAATAAAATCCCAACATTGTAATAGTACAATAATAGTTACACAGATTTACAATACCTTATCATAATTAATACTAAACAGGACAAAATTATCTTTAAAACCTACATATGATGTTATATAATTATTTAAGACCATAACTAAATTGGGGTAGCATATAATCAGCACCAGAGCCGGATTAACTTAGTAGCACAAGTAGCATATGCTACGGGCCCCGCGCTTTTAGGGGCCCCGCGCTAATAAATATGTACATAATTTTTTGGTCATCTTCTAATACGAGCGTTGATGGGAAGGAGAGAAGCTCCTGACCGTGTTGGAAGGAAAGTCCACTGAAACCCCCCCCCCCCCCCAGCCTCGCAATGACATGTCATTGGGCCAAAAGAGCTGGAAAGCTCGAGTGCCGCTGGTTAGAGAGAAGAAAAAAAAATACGAGCGGTAAACCAATGATCTTGTGATTTATGCCATCTTTAGCACCTTTTCATTTGGTGTCACGAAATTGTGAGAGAAAGAGCATAAGAGGGTAACTTAGTGTGACTTTTCATTATTTTAATCTTAACTGTTTGCGGACGGAGGCCATTTAAGTGGCGTTGAAAATTTGGTCACGTTTGGACGGAAGCCACTTTTTTGGCTCTAGGCGACTGCCCCTCTAATTTTGTTTCGTTCTTTGTGAAATGAATTTGCATTAACAATAAAAACTAGAATTTAGGAAACGGAAACTTCCTGTTTTAATTGAGGTATACGGCGTGCTCGCACTCTCTTTCGATCTTGATTAAAATTTCTTTATTTGTAAGGTTAGAAAACTCAAAAAAATGAGCAGTAGACACAGAGATATTGGGCGTTATTATGCTTCTGGAAGTGAAAAACGTAAAGCGAAGGAAGAAAAAAAAAAGAAGAGATCAACTTGTGATATCAAAAACACGTAAGGTGACAGAATATTGTGATGTTCATGGTGGTGGTACTCTAACCGCTGAAGCTGGAAGTACAGGAATAACTAGTACTAGTGCAGGCTGTGCAGCAGAAAACATACAGGAAAACCCAGTAAACACTGAGTCTGAATGTGAAAGAATAAATGAAACGAAGAAGTACTCCAATGATATTGGTGACTGGCCGAACAATATAGATGACTGTGAGCGTGAATATTGCATATCCAAGGGAAGTGAAAAATGTCAACATGTTGATAGTGCCTTCTCTTCATCCATGCGATTGTATGACACTGAAAAGAAAACTTGATACTGTCAAAAGTCTTATTTTACACATATTCATAAACTTACAAACAAGCAACATGCAAGAAAATGGTTATGCTATTCAGAAAGTAAAGGGCGCCTATTCTGTTTCCCATGCAAGCATATGAGTTCAGAATGTTCATCAAAGTTTACTGTGGAAGGGTTTAATGACTGGAAAAATGCAAGCAATCTATTGCGTCGACATGAAGAAAGCTCCTCACATAGACAAGCTTTAATTTCACTGTTGATGCGTAAAAACAAGGGTGAACGTGTCAATTCCCATCTTGTGAAACAAATGGACATTCAAGAAAAGTATTGGCACAAACTTCTAGAGCGAATAATTGAAGTTGTGAAGTTTTTAGCAGAACGAGGCCTTTCATTTCGTGGCAGTGATGAAATTGTTGGGTACCCTTATAACGGGAATTACTTAGGGTTGTTAGAATTACTGGCCAAGTTTGACCTTTTTCTGGCAGAGCATATAAGTACTCATGCAAACAAAGGATTTTGACATACATCATATCTATCTAAAACAACGTGTGAGGAATTCATCAATCTGATTAGATCCAGGATACGGATCACATTCTCTGTGAAGTGAAGAAATACAAGTATTATTCCGTTTCATTGGATTCTACTCCAGATATATCTAATATGGACCAGCTGACTTTGACTCTGCGCTATGTTTTGCAATCTGGACCAGTTGAAAGATTTGTGACATTTTTGGATATGGAAGGTCATAGTGCTGAACAGCTTACTAAAAGTCTGCTTAATTTTTTAAAGGCAAATGACATTGATATTAAAGACTGCCGTGGTCAAAGTTATAACAACGCCAGCAACATGAGTGGCAAGTTTATAGGATTACAAGCACGAATTAATTGATAATGATAATTACTATGCAAATTAAAAATGTATGTGTTCAAATATGTTTGTGTTGTTTTATTGTTTTTTTTTTAAATATAGGGCCCCTTTCTTAACATATGCTACAGGCCCCGCACTAGCTTAATCCGGCCCTGATCAGCACTCATGATGTATTTGAAAAGTCTGTGATTGAATGAATATGGACTAAGCGTGTTTTTTAGGTCGTGTAGAAGATTATTCCACAGATGAGCAGCAGAAAAAGCTAAACATTTCTTGAATAAGTCTAGGCTTGGGCATGTGTAATTTATTTAAGTGTTGACTGCGTCTTCCACTGTATTTTAAAATAGGTCACAAATACGTAGGAGCATTCTGTGATAAGATTTTGTGAATAAATTTGGCTTTGTTGAAGAGAAAGCGCCTTCTTAGTGGTAATATGTTAAGATATGTATATGGGTCTATGTGACCGTAAAGTGAGCCTCTACAAGAAATCTCTAAGAAAGATAACGGATTTATAATTATCAAATTTTAATTAAAACGGACCATAGCTAGGGTAACAGAAATTAGTTATAACATAAACTGCAAATTTATTATGGAAACAGGCTATTCCACAACTTAGATATTTAAAAAATCAATAAGGGAAGGAAAGGTGACGGAGAATAGCGTAGATTGATTATTGGCCAATCGTGAGTTGAATAAACCTAGATCACGCTACGCGACCATAGATTGAGCTCAGCCCCGGCGGGTTTTTTCCGGGCAAGAATCAGTCGCAGATCAGTCATGGTAGTGTCTAGACGTATCGTTCTAATGCTGCTTATTTTCTAGGATTTTTCAAAATTAATCAAATGAAGCATTCATTTGGTATCCCACAGCACCTGTGTAACTTATGTGTATTATTTCTAACAAGGATGACTGTAAGTTAACTGTTTGAATAACCTATTATACTTGCAAATCGAAGGAAGATAGTTTTTGCCCACGTAGAAGGGAACTAATGGCTGTAAGTTGTACCTTGAGTCAAAACATAGACTTTGAATTGCCATGTAGAAGCACTAACAGTTTGGTAAAAGATGAAGCTCTTCGATAAATAAGAAAATGGATTTATTCTCTGAAGAACTGCTAGTATGGATTTACCGATAGCTAGTATCGGAAGGAACAAGTGGCTAAGAGTTGAATCAATGTGAATCATATGATGTCAGTCCCCCATGCTATATTGACGAAAGCAATGTTTTTTTTTGTGGATGAACTAAATATGTATACATTTAATCTTCACGCCATTATGTAAATAAGTTGTGATCAATAAAAATCACGTTGATACCAAAGGGAGGGCGTCCATTAAATACCTTGCTACACCTATAATTTGAAAGAAAGGAAAGAATGTCTGCTAGGAAACTAATAATGTCTTATCAACTGCTCCTAACTAATTCACCTTAGAGGATCATCCCAGAACCTGGTAAACTCCTGTAAGTCTGTAGGAGAGCAATTCCAACCTCTAGCGGACAGGCTAGTTTATCAATCTAACACTCTCTGTACAAACAGCAACCCTCAAACACCCTGCCCGGCCACATAGTAGAATATATGGTGCCGTGTATGACTGACTAAAGGAAACGCAGGCACTGCTATATAAGAATATATGGTGGCCGTGCCAGTCCTCTATAAGGAGCAGATAAAAGGATAACCACTATAACGTCAAATCACGATTATCGAACACAAGAATATGTTTCGACAACGACAATATATCGATTACCCCAGACACTACAACCACGGATTCAACCATGTCCTTAACAATGTTATTTATTTATTTTTCAAATTCATTATTACTATTAAATTTTTTTTTTTTTTTTATTATTTTATTTTATTTTAAAAACACTTTAATTATGATGATTATTGCTAATGTAATATTACTTTTATAATGATAAATGCCTTAATAATGCTTAAAGTAAATGTGAGGATGAAAGGATATTAGTATACATGATGAGAGAGAGAGGAAGGGCAGAATGTCAGACGGGCCTGCGTGCCCAATTCTTAACCCTTTGAAAATAAAGTTCGTTCGTTCGTTCGTTCGTTCGATGTACGACAAATACACCGCGCATTACCCATCACAGTTTATCAACAGAACCGAGGATGTATTCATACCACGATACCAAGATATACGAGAATCGATTTCGTGTCCACAGACTGAGGCGGTCTTTGCTTATGATTTGAAACTGGGACGCTATTGTTATTTTCGAAACGTCAACGAAACTCCTTCACTCAAAACGAGACATCAAACACACATGTTTACCACCAATAAGCACATGTCTCAAAATGAAAGACACGTCATCAGCAAAATTATGCACAAGAACCATACTACAGATCGCCAAAAACAACAGTACCCAACTTACACGGTCCCCAGTTCGCGTCCAGAGAAAATGAAATCCTATACCCCGGTAAGAAGCCTACGTCTACAATCATCTTTTTATGAATCCAAACCCAGGCGAACGACACCAGTCAAGAAACATTGGGATACACTCAACAAAAGAACCCATAGAATCGCTGTACGAAATTTTATAAATGAAATTAAAAACAGAAGTATCTGGGAATTCAAAAATATAACATCCAACAACCGACAAGTTTGCCTCCTGACAACGGATAATGGATGGAGGGCACACATCGGCCACATAACAGCAGGAAAGAAAGAGCACAGATACCAACAAGTCAATTTAGTCCATTCAAACAAGATGCAGTTGACCCCCATGAAGGTAAATCATCCCAAGCAGTCCAAGCAAGAACCTCAAACCAAGATGAATTGTGCAAAAACTATCTTCCTTCGATTTGCAAGTATAATAGGTTATTCAAACAGTTAACTTACAGCCATCCTTGTTAGAAATTGTCGTGAAATATTCTAATCCACATATATAAATTAAAAGGTAGAGGCAAAGCCTAACAAATAAATTCTAATAAAGAAAAGAGCAATGGTAAAATAACAGTGCTGTCACAAGGAATGTACTCGAAATCCCCCTTTGTTTTATGCTTCGTCTGCAAATCGTAACGTTTCCACGTTAAATATAATCTACTGCATAAATACAAGCGTTTCCACAACACATTAAAACGGGTATTGCATTTCTAAGAAAAACATTGAGAGGCAGACTGCGTAATGACCTAAATTAATCCTAACATTAATTATATTACGTTACCAAAACGAACGAACAGATGGACTCAAATAGAAAGAGAGAGGGGCGAATGAAAATCAGGAACGCATGCAACACGCGTCGCGCGATACACAATTACTACTATCACGCGTGTAAGGCCACATGCACTAACTTTTTCGGACGGACAGTGATAAAAACACTAACCTTCCCAGAGTTAGGTTTTTAAATCCTGGAAAACTCTTATTAGAAAAGATGACAATAGATGGGTTTACGTTTGAAAACATTACAGTACCCAGACAGCACATCTTCGAAACAGGAGGTAGAAGAAATTGCATATTTTGAACGCAGCCACTTAGCCCTTTTAAATTTGTATATTTGGGTTCCTTAGGGCTTGCTGACAAAGAATATGTAAAACGTTACGCAAATAGTCTAGGAATTAACAAGTTATAACCAAAATAAAATAGTGGGGATGCCTGACAGCATGAAATCATTTCTGCTCATAAAATTTTTTTATAACGTGTTTGAAAAAACCTTACGTACGGAAATAGCCTACCATGTAAACTCCAAATTTGATTGGAGCGCAACAAATATATAAGACTAAACAAACGATTGGTCGGACTATAAATAACTATCTTTGGTTGTTAGGGGAGACGTAGGAAGGTAACATTTTTCAAACACTTGTCGAAACGTGGCTCCATTGGCCCAGCATACACGCTGAGATATTCAATTAAGGAGCGATAGTCTCTGAGGAGCCACCTTAGGTTCGAAATATGCTTTGTAAAAGCAACAGTTGCGTTAAAAGCAAGCTCCACTATTTTTGATAAATAAAAGCCTGGAACATAAGCAGATGGGAATTTGTGCCAGTATTTGTGCCAGAATTCATTGCTAGTCAACGTATCTGTGTTTAATTCCATGAATTGTGGGACCGGGGTCTTGATGGTTTGAGCAGC
>JAMPIV010016573.1:0-93505 GCA_024509875.1 Oreohelix idahoensis | reverse complement strand
AAAAAAGGATTCAGTTACCTGTTCCTCAGGCATTAAATCACATGATCACATAAGCCTCCAGTCATTAGGGAGAATTACATGGAAATATATCATCTCAAAAAAGGAAAACAATCATGAGGACTCCTTCCTGAATAATCTAAGCAAAGACTAGCACATAGCTACTTCTCGCGCTTGGTTTACCAAGTTATCTGCGCAGACTGACCTGGGCGGAAAGTGTTTAAACAAACAGCCACAAAAAAGACATGCGCAGAACACGCGAATCGAATTTACAACTCCCAGAATTTACGAACGAAGAATGTTCTACGATGTTCGACTAAAGACCTTTTACCTTAAAAGGAAATGAATCTTGAAAACATTGCGATTTGCCAACTGTTTTTTCAAAGAACTGGCGATCTGAGCGCTCCAGTAAATGGGACATGACTCAAAAATCGTTCACACAACTATCGGCACCCCTAGCTATCAAGATAAGACAACTTCTTGACGATAGCTATCAAGATTAGACGACTGTAGAAATAAAAGTGCCTACAATTCCATGAGTTCCTTCCCATGCATTAAAACAATAAATATAGTCCGAATGCATGGTCAGAATAAGTTGCGACAAGTTTTTAGCAGCAACATTACCGCCACCTCCCGATTAAAAAAAATGTGCAACATTTTTTTTTTTTTTTTTTAATATCCAAGTTGTAAAAACCAAAAGCGGTTTTCTATCAACGCACGAATTATGCGGGGATAACTAATTGCACTGCCTAATATGAGGCTAAATTGACACATAAAGTGTCTGGTGAGAATATTTCTCAACAGATAAAAAATCTGATTCAAAAATATATCGGGGAGGTGCCACCAACACACACACGCTTGCATGAAAATACAATATAAATATTGCAAGTTCATATCATTATAATCAAATAGCAGTGTCATAATCTAATACCGCTTAGAATGGATGTACACATCTGATATTGAATGTTAAATATTACATTATCTAAATGTTTAATATTCCCATTACACAATGAAATTAAACATATATGACGATCCAGGACACATCTCCTGTCGTTCCAAAGAAACTGTACAATGTGGAACTCTCCATGTTTGACAACAGAAAGGTAGCTTCTCAGATCAACAATAACGTGCTGAGAAAAAACAACCAACATAATTCTATTTAATAGCCATTAAGTTTCATACTATTTTTTACAATACATTATTATTAAATATTGTGACCGGGTGAACTTGAGGGCCTTATATTAACTACTCAGTCTTCTTCTTATATTAATGATGGAACAGAAAGAAAGATGATAACAAAGCACAATAGTATGTGTTCACCTAAAGTGAGGACAGATGTGCTAATGTATTGTAGTATATAGGTGTGTTTATGGCTCTGTATGCCGTATATCTAGAAATAGAACAGAAGTATTAGTTGGAGTCATGTGGGCATCTAGACAAAATGTCAGCCATCACATTATCCGCACCACGGATAGCTCGTACCTTGAAGTGAAAAGGTTGAAGAGCTATAGCATATCGAGTGGATCTCGAACTCTTCAAATTCTTAGTCTGAATAGCTGTAAGAGCTTTCTGATCAGTTTCTAGAATGAAATGTGCGCCCAGGAGGAATCTTTGTAGTTTTTTTTTTGACCAAACCATCGCTAACAACTCACGGTCTAAAACCGAGTAGTTCCTCTCTGCCGCATTTAGTTTTCTAGAAATGTACATACAGGAAACAGAGTTTCAGCATATTCCTGCATAAGTGCTGCTCCGATCCCAGTGGATGAAGCATCACTTCGAAGAACAAAAATTCTATCAAGAGTAGGTAATCTTAGGATGGGAGGAGAAGAAAATATACGTTTAATCTGGTCTAAGGAAGATTGACATTCCTGAGACCAACGAATCAGATTAGGCGACCTATTTCTTCAACAACGTTGACCAGAGGTGCCATTATCGAAGATAAAATTTGGAATAAATCTCCCATAAAAATTTGAATTAAACCCCCTTAAGAGACTCCGGACTTGTTTCTTCGTCTTAGGACAGAGATGTTCAATATTTTCGAAGTATTGTGGTCTTCTGTCTTCAAGAGACCATGACCAACACGATGACCCAAGAAAGAATTTCACCAAAACCAATAAAAGCTTTAGAAGGTTTTATTGCTGTCAGATTATTCTCACGTAGAGTAGACAGTAGGTCATATAAACCCAATAGTGATCTTCCCAAGAATCACTGAAGAGACAGATATCATCTAAGTAAGCGATGACATCTGAACGATGAGAAAGAAATTCGACGCATCAATGCGAACGAAAGTAGCAGGGGCGTTCATAAGACCAAAGGCATAACATTCCATTGAAATAGACCCCTAGGTGTAGAAAAAGCAGTAAGAGGTTTGGCATGCTCTGCTAAAGGCACTTGCCAATAACCTTTAGACAAGTCAAGTTTAATGAAGAATCTAGAATTAGAAAGTCTAATAAGTAGATCTTCTAGTAAAGGCATAGGTTCAGCATCGAACTTTGTGACTTGATTTATTTGCGATAATCAACGCAAATTCGTATGTCTTTCTTTCTTCCGAACAATTATCCAATGAAGAACAATAAGTCCAATGTTTATTGGAAGGTGTCTGTAGTCTGGTTTAAGTGTGATGTAAGGGTACAGATGTGTATTCAAACAGTGAGCATTACAAACAAGGCAATCCACACAATGACGTCACGTTAACTCACGATGTGAAAAGTCAATAAAGCTTTAAACAGCAGTGATGGTTTTTTTGGCAATATATATTGTGTACGCCACAATGACAAGATGCATGGACATCGTTATGCAGAAAAACATCACAGGTATAGTACAACAGTCATTGTATCATCGAAGTAGTCGATTCAACAGGCACAGCAAACAGCATAATAATAATGTACATCGTATACCTTTTAGGATATCGTAAACCGCTGTACATGTAGTCAGGTAGTAAACTTCCCCTTTCCATAAGAGCTAGTAGATATCAACTAGGAGATTAAATCTGGTCTCCTATTTTTGACCTCAACAAGACAGGCATGTCTTTCGAGCGTCACATTATTGTCCTCTATGTTCCTCAAACAGCAAAGGTATCAAACCTAGATCCATCAATAAAGTTCAGGAAGCAAATAGTCCGTAGGACAGGCATCAATCGATGCGTGACAATAGAAGTGGATCGTGAGCTGAGCAAACTAGTCATATCATAGACTTTATAATAAGGCAGGCTAAGCAAAAGTCAACATCACAAGATGGCGATAAAGTTACTCAGCAAAAAAGGGATTCAGTTACCTGTTCATCAGGAATTAAATCACATAATCACATATGCCTCCAGGCATTTGAAATAACATAGAGATATATCATCTCAACAAAGGAACTACAATGATGAGGAATCCTTCCTGAATAAACTAAGCGAAGACTAGCCCAGCGCCACGTCTCGCCTTACCAACATTTCAGCTCAGACTGTCCTGGGTGGAAATCATTGAAACAATGCCACAAACAGAGACATGCGCAGAACACACGAATCGAATACAACTCAGCTAAACTTACGAAACGAAGAATGTTCTACGATGTTCGACTAAAGACCTTTACCTTAAAAGGAAATGAATCTTGAAACATTGCGATTGCCAACTGTTTTCTAAGAACTGACGACCTGAGCGCTCCATATATGGACGTGACTCAAAATCGTTCACACAACTATCGGCAACCATACTATCAGACTATTGTCACACGATTAGACAACTAGTAGAAATAAGAATTGACTACAATTCCATGAGTCACTTCCCATGCATTAAAAAATGAATAAGTTAGAATAAGTTGCGACAAGTTTTTAGCGCAACACAGATTATCATTGTTCGTTCGTTCGTTTGTCTAATATGTTGTTGTTATACGCTGTTCAACCTGAAAATTTTTTTTTTATTGGGGAATATTGCTGGTTTTCTGGAGTATCATGGAAAGTGACAGAGCAAATAAGTGTTCATTACTTTAACATGTGAATCAAACTCCGTATTATTAACTTTTCTACACTAAACATGAGACACAAAAAAACAATTTAACAATTTAACAAAAGTACTAATAAAAATAAGTGAATCTGTTATGCCTTGTATAATTTTATAAACTGAATTGATAAAGTTAAATAAATAATGAAAACATGTTTTTTTATTTTTTATTTGTGTTAATTAAAAAATTGTTCCCCTTTGGGAGTAAATAAGATGCCTTCCCCTAACTTTATTATCTCTGCTGCTTAAAGTATCACATGGTAAATTATTTTTGTCACTTATTTCCGAGATTGGACATGACGTGAAAACCTGACAAGAGGTGTGATCTCTCGGTTATAAGTGGTGTATATTGTGCACGTACATTTTTATAACATTTTGACAGGTCAATTGTTTTCTATGTCCTTGTTTTATTTATTTGTGTGTGGGGTGGGGGATGCAATGTTATATTAGATATGAAAAGTTATATTTCTATGACTGTTTGTTGACTATCTGCAAGTCATGTCTTAAGTTTATTCGTGTGTTGCTGCTTATTCAAGCCACATACTTATTTATTTATATTTTCTAAGTATAATAATTTTACCTCTATATCTATTATTTCTAGTGTGCCGACGTTTCGTTAAAAGTACTTCTAACTGAAATGAAGATCCATGTGTGTTTTTTGTTTCCTCTGGTTTCTACCGATAGTGTGGTCTTCCTTAACTCCAGCTGATTTAGCCTCAGATGAACCTGTACACAAAGAGAGCTGTACATTAATTTCGTTGATTTTGAAAAGGCTTTTGACAGCATACATAGAGACAGTTTATGGAAAATACTGAGGGCTTATGGAATTCCAAGCTGCATAGTGTCAATCATAAAAAGCCTCTATGCCAACTTTACGTGTAGTGTTGGGCAGAGCAACCTAACCTTTGAGGTGAAGACATGAGTACGACAGGGATGCCCCTTATCAACCACTCTATTTTTAACAGTCATAGACTGGGTGATGCGACAGACAACAGAGGGCAGTCCAAGAATAATATGATGGACAACATTTTCTACATTAGAAGATCTGGAATATGCAGATGACATTGCACTACTAGCACATTCACATCAACACATCCAGGAAAAAACGGACAGACTTAATACGTTTAGCCAGCAGGTGGGCTTGAACATCAATTTAAGGAAGTCAGAGGTCATGACGCTTAATGTGAGTAACCCTGAGCCCATATCAGTAAGGAATCAGCAACTGGTACAGACAGACACCTTCACATATCTAGGATGCATAGTAACACCAGACGGCGGGGTAGGCAAAGACATCAATATCAGAATGAATAAGGCAAGAACATCCTTTTTTAGCCTAAGCAAAATCTGGAAGCCCTCTCAATACAGCAGAAGCATCAAATTAAGATTATATCAGAGCTGTGTGCTTTCTGTGCTTCTCTATGGTGCAGAATGCTGGAGAGTTACACAGAAGGAAATGTCGAAATTGTTCTCTTTTCACACAACATGCCTAAGAAAAATTCACCGAATCTTTTGGCCGAATACCATCACCAACCAAGATCTGCTTACTCGGAGCAAGCAAGAGGACATGCACACCATCATAGCTGGCAGACGCTGGAGCTGGGTTGGCCATGTCCTCAGAAGAGACCCCGATGCCATCACAAGAACAGCTATGCTTTGGACCCCTGAAGGAAAACGAAAGAGAGGCCGACCAAAAACAACCTGGCGGAGGACTGTGGAGGCTGAGATGCAAAAAATGAACCAGAGTTGGGGCACTGTACGAAGGATGGCCACCGACCGAGCAAAGTGGAATCAATTTGTTGTTGCCCTACAAGACGCCACTAGGCGTGATGGCCACTGACTGCATTGACGGTCGGCGGCTAAGCACCAAAGAAGAAGAAGAAGAACCTGTACACCCACAAGCAATTTAACCATGTTTAATGTAAAAAAGCAAAATGATAAAATGTTTACGTTACAACTTACCCCGAATGTCGGGCCACGGGATTTAACAGGCCATCTTCTAGGTGGTCGGGGTATTACTTTAATTATAATCCCAATGTTAGTGTGTATCTAGGTTCATAGGACTCGTAGTTTCCTGTACTATAGTCGGGTTTTCTTTCTGTCTATTATATAAAAATTCCAATTATAAGTGGTTTATTTTAGCCCTTCCATCCCAATGTTAGTTTGTATCTAGGTTCATATGACTCGTGGTTTCCAGTACTATAGTCGAGTTTTCTTTCTGTTTGTTATATAAAATTTCCAATCAGAAGTGGTTTATTTTAACACTTCCATCCCATTCCAACCGCGAGTTAGTGTCTCAAATGGTAATGGTCTTTTTCCCCGCTACCCTTGTCTGTAGAACATTCTTGTGACGGTATTGCCTCCACTGCTTTGCAGTAGTGGTCCAACAGTGGCCAAAACTCAAGAGTATCTAATATGGGCTTCAAAGGTGTCTACCTTTGCACAAGATTACTCTTGGCAGATAAAACTTTCTTTTATATTTAAATTGAATAGCTTTAGCTTCACATTCCATTTAAATGGAAAGGTTTATAGTACAGATAGAATATGTTTACATTTACATTTCCACTGATTGAAAAGTGTTCACAATATAAATTGAATATGTTTTCATGTATGTTTACACTGATGTGAACAGTTTGAAACTTCCATACATTTTAAAGTGCATATGTTTTCGTTTACATTTACACTGATTGGAAACCATAAGTATACTGTTCAAAAAAAAGAAACGCAAATTTGTGGGTGTTACTTTTATAAAAGATATTCGCTGATTGGACATCAGTCAACCTATCGACTGTGTCCACCTGGTCATTAACTTCTCGTGGTTACCTGAATTGTACTCACCTCATGATTCGTGAGGTCATGAAAGAGGTCAAGGTCAAAACAACATTTTTTGACTATAACTCGTGACAGGTTCATGAGAATCCCGTGAAACGTACTGAACACAAAACTGTCTGACCATATTATTGAATGCCTATAAACGATTGACGCTCCTCGAATAAATTCAGTTGAAAATTCAATTCGCAAGTATGACTCATCTCACTACAGAACAACGACTCATCATCATTGGACGTTTACAGACTGGACAGTCACAAAGTGTAGTGGCCAGACAATTTAATGTGGTTAGAAGCACCATTAGTCACCTTTGGAGGCGATTTTAAGAAACTGGCTCAGAGGCAGACCGGCCACGCAGTGGAAGACCCAGAGTCACAATTCCTGCCGAAGACAGCTTCATACGGCTGCGTCACCTCAGGAATCGACTTGCATCTGCGTCCTCCACAGTCCAGTCAATGCCAGCAGCTCGTCAAATTTCATATCAAACGGTCAGGAACCGGCTGCACGACTCTGGTCTTTGGGCTAGAAAACCCTACAGAGGTCCTGTTCTTACGGACCGGCATCGCCAGAACCGACTGAAGTGGGCGAACCACCATCGTCAATTGACCGCTGGGAATGACTGGCGACGGGTTTGGTTTAGTGATGAATAATTTTTTGTGCTCCAGCGACACGATAGACGGAGAAGAGTTTACTGCAGAGTCCATGAGCGCTACGCCCAGAACAGCGTTGATGAGGCTCCTCCACATGGTGGTGGAGGTGTACTTCATGGGAGGAAGTGACCTGGTGCAAATTGAAGGACGCCTCAATGCCCAACAATACGTCGCTGAAATTCTTCGACCTCACGTCCTTCCACTTCTGGCTGCACGAGGGTCTATTTTTCGGCAGGATAACGCTCGACCTCATGTGGCACAACTCACCACCCAGTTCCTCACTGACAACAACGTCCAGATCATTCCGTGGCCAGCCATGTCATCAGACATGAACCCCATAGAACACTTATGGGATGAACTCGACAGACGACTCCGCCAGCGAGACGTGGCTCCAGCCAATCTCCGACAGTTGTCTCTTGCACTGCGGGAAGAGTGGGCAGCCATCCTACAACAACAGATCCAACGGCTAATCGGATCCATGTCAAGGAGATACCGTTCTCTGATAGAGGCCAGAGGAGACCATACACCTTACTGAAACGGAGGCCTCAGTCGCAAAAAATAAAAGTCTAAAACAAGTTTAATGAACATCATTTCATTGGTAAAGTCTGAAAGTTTCTTCATGCCAAGATTGAAACATTAATTCCGTAAATTAAAATGTTGGTACAAGTTTGAAATTTGGTGTCCATTACCACTGCAATAATGTTGCGTTTCATTTTTTGAACAGTATATTATACTTAGAATGTACATCATTTCTTTCATTTTTTCCTCACCATGGAACTCGGGACTACTTTATGCTTTTAGTTCTCTTTACGAGACTAGCAATAAAGCAGTCACCATCCCGTGCAGTGGTGGTTCATGAATCATCATTCTAGATACTGAGGTTGCTAGCCTAAAATGACTTGGACATTCCTTGCACTTTTCACACAGTAAAATTCACATGGTAATATGTATGTATATATGTTAGTTCACATGTTAGAAATACAAAATGCAAAATTACAACTTATGCCAATATTGGCTCACAGACGTTTTGCTCAGATGAATAAAAGAGACTTGAATCGGCCTCTTACTCGCGTCTAGGGTGTCGTTAATTTAAAAGTTTCCTCTCTGACTTTGTGTGTTTCCTTCAGTTTCCCCAGACAGCGGCTTTCATTTTTAAAATGATTTATAGATTTCTTGGGTTGCATTGTAAGTCCTGATAAATACTCTATTAAAAGGTGTCCAGTCTATTAAAAAGAAATGCTGAATTCTAACTGGCACGACTGATGTCTTTGGCAAGCGTGAATCTCACAGGTGAAGAAAACCACAGAAGTGTGTCAGGTTATATGCACTGTCTTACCCCACTCTGTTTGTTATAGGGCTTAAATTAGCAGCCAATCTGTTTTGAATATTTTGTATTACTCATCTAGTGCAAAATTTCAAACATTACTTCTCTGACAATGTGTGTAAACATCCGATTGCCCTGTGTACCAACTCACAAACAGGTCGGTAACCTCACACGACAATGTGTATAAGATGTAACCAATTACTAATTTCGCTAAAGTAATGTCTTATCTGTTGCTTGAGTACACACAAAATTCGTCTCTTTACAACCTTGGCGGAGACGCACCCATGCCTTATCAGTGATTAAGCAGATAGCGATGGGCAATGTACGTGTTAATCTGTATACTATCAGCCGCTCCTGCAAATGTTTAGTACTATCATCCACCAGGACTGTCAGATAAACAGACAAGACACGATATACTGAAAGTAGCGAAAGAATGTAGGTACAAAATATCTTCTATTTAGCAGAGAAAGAAAGAAAGAAAGTGCGACTACTGAAAGCACTCAATAAAATATGTACCACACATGTGCCGATTCCTGCTGTAGTGAAAGAGAGATTAGGAAGAATAAGGGGTCGCCCCAATGCATTCAGTGACAATTCTACATGGCACACAAGATATTTTCTTTATTTGCCAGTTACCAATTTCATCTACCTGTCTTTCATGAGCATATAAGGTTTTGCTTCTTTGTTTTCGTGTGTCCTGTTTACAATCTCACTTCTTCACAGATCTAACATTATAATCTCATCCAAGATGTTATGTCTTTGTAATTGTTTATCACAGCAAAGTTCATCTGCCCGAAGTATTACATCACTGTATGTGTCTTAAAATTCAGCAAGATAATCATTTCGTACACATTATTGAGATCTGCCATGTATTTTAACATGTCATGTTTGCGAGCTCGCACCTTATCGTGCGTCAAACTTTCAACGTGTATCTTCCCAGACAAGTAGTCGGAGGTAACAATAGGAATGTGGCTTAGCATAGACTCTTACTCCGTCTGGAGCTAGCGATAAGCGAAAAATCAATGCAGCAAGTTCGCTCCTTCGCGTGAGCGTCTAAGATAATAAAGGGGAAATAGCAAAATGAAGGGCAAAGGAAAAGTTAAAAGACGTTACAGAAGAATGTAACGATTGAATATTTGACTTGTCACATTCCTCATGGACTGTCCACTTTTGTTTGGCGCATCATCCAGTTCTATGACTGTGATAAATAAGGTGGTTGATATATGACATCTCAGTCGTACACCTGTCCTCACCTCAAAGGTTAGGTTGCTCTACCCAACACAACGTGTAAAGATAGCTAAAGACGTTTTACGATGGGGACACTGCAGCTGGGAATTCCAAAAAGCCCTCAGTATTTCCCTTAGGCAGTCCCTGTGTTTTATCGTGCTGGACTACCGCCACAAACTATTTTCCTTCTGTTTGTCCTATCTACGTGCCTTACTGGGAATATTTCTTCTTTTTACTTAATGTCTCAATGTCTTCGCATTTTTTATGCCTATTCTACTTTTCACTCTCTTTTGACCTCTCATAACAGCTTCTTATCTTTATTTATTCTCAATATGCATCATCTCAACATCTCCATTGTTCTCTTCGTTCTCTGAATGTTCTCATTGAAATACCTCCTAATTTTCTCTCCAACGCTTCGTCGCTCAAAGTGTTGAAATATCGGTATGTGTTTGGTGAAGAGCCAATTCAATTAGCGTTTTCATAGGACCGATTACCACCGTAAACTATACTCATTTGTGTGTACTATGAGACCTCCCCTCATAGATATCTCCTAGAACGTTATTCTGCTCGCTAACTTCAACATCTGCAACTCTACGTCTTTTCATGTTCTTCAATTTACTTCACACTGTCATACCTACTCGACTGTCTTATGCCTCACGTCTATTTCTTCATCTCTCATACTCTTTAAATTTCTCTCTCTGTCTCTCCTGATAGTCTTGTTTCTACTATTGGATCGGTAACTCCCTCAATGCCTTCTTTTTGTACATCTCACCGTTATGTTTGATTAGCTAGTACTTCTATAAATAGATGTGTTTCTGCGTCTATCAGCTGTTTCATTATTTCTCATTAGAATCATTGATTTCCTTATCTTATTTCTTTTCTTAGTCTCCTTATCTCGACTGCTGGCTCGGTACAATCTCTTCTTCTACTCGTCTTTCTCCTAGACTCCTCATATCTCGTCTTCATTTCCTTCTGTCTACAGTTACTCTTGCTTCTCCGCTCGCCTCCACGGTTTATTACTCCTCTGTGTTCTATTCCCTTGCCTATAGAACCTCCGATTCGTGTGTCTGCGACTAACGCCACTTTCTCTCTCAGACTCTGAGTAATCCAACACGAATATTCCGGAATCCTCTAGAGTCCTTATTCTCGGCCTCCTATGGTCTATATTATTTGCTCTCTGTCTACTCTTTCCCCTTGTCGGTCTGCCTACGTCCTCTTCTAATTCTTCTCTATGTTTGTACTTGGCCAATGGAACATTCTTGTCCGACGACGTCCAATTTATCTGCCTCGCTTGTCTGATATCTTGCTCCATTGCTTCCTGTGAATTTCGTCCTCTTCTGTTGTATTTGTTCCTGCCACTTAGAGATCGACTTATGTGTCCTCTTGGTCTTCCTCACTCTCCTGCTCATGTTCTGTCAACCTACTCTCTCTGTCCTGATCATGTTCTGTCAACCTACTCTCCCTCTCCTGCTCATGTTCTGTCAACCTACTCTCCCAGTCCTGCTCATGTTATGCCAACCTACTCTCCCTGTCCTGCTCATGTTCTGTCAACCTACTCTCCCTGTCCTGCTCATGTTCTGTCAACCTACTCTCCCTCTCCTGCTCAGTTTTTTGTCAACCTACTCTCCCAGTCCTGCTCATGCTCTGCCAACCTACTCTCCCTGTCCTGCTCATGTTCTGTCAACCTACTCTCCCTGTCCTGCTCATGTTCTGCCAACCTACTCTCCCTCTCCTGCTCATGTTCTGTCAACCTACACTCCCTGTCCTGCTCATGTTCTGCCAACCTACTCTCCCAGTCCTTCTCATGTACTGCCAACCTACTCTCACTGTCCTGCTCAGGTTCTGCCAACCGACTCTCCCCCTCCTGCACATGTTCTGCCAACCTAATCTTCCTCTCCTGCTCATGTTCTGTCAACCTACTGTCCCTCTCGTGCTCATGTTCTGTCAACCTACTCTCCCAGTCCTGCTCATGTTCTGTCAACCTACTCTCCCTGTCCTGCTCATGTTCTGCCAACCTACTCTCCCTGTCCTGCTCATGTTCTACCAACCTACTCTCCCTCTCCTGCTCATGTTCTGTCAACCTACTCTCCCAGTCCTGCTCATGTTCTGTCAACCTACTCTCCCTGTCCTGCTCATGTTCTGCCAACCTACTCTCCCTCTCCTGCTCATGTTCTTCCAACCTACTCTCCCTCTCCTGCTCATGTTCTGCCAACCTACTCTCCCTCTCCTGCTCATGTTCTGTCAACCTACTCTCCCAGTCCTGCTCATGTTCTTCCAACCTACTCTCCCTGTCCTGCTCATGTTCTACCAACCTACTCTCCCTCTCCTGCTCATGTTCTGTCAACCTACTCTCCCAGTCCTGCTCATGTTCTGTCAACCTACTCTCCCTGTCCTGCTCATGTTCTGCCAACCTACTCTCCCTCTCCTGCTCATGTTCTTCCAACCTACTCTCCCTCTCCTGCTCATGTTCTGCCAACCTACTCTCCCTCTCCTGCTCATGTTCTGTCAACCTACTCTCCCTCTCCTGCTCATGTTCTGCCAACCTACTCTCCCTATCCTGCTCATGTTCTGTCAACCTACTCTCCCTCTCCTGCTCATGTTCTGTCAACCTACTCTCCCTCTCCTGCTCATGTTCTGTCAACCTACTCTCCCTGTCCTGCTCATGTTCTGCCAACCTACTCTCCCTCTCCTGCTCATGTTCTGTCAACCTACTCTCCCTCTCCTGCTCATGTTCTGCCAACCTACTCTCCCTCTCCTGCTCATGTTCTGTCAACCTACTCTCCCTCTCCTGCTCATGTTCTGCCAACCTACTCTCCCTCTCTGCTCATGTTCTGTCAACCTACTCTCCCTCTCCTGCTCATGTTCTGCCAACCTACTCTCCCTCTCCTGCTCATGTTCTGTCAACCTACTCTCCCTCTCCTGCTCATGTTCTGTCAACCTACTCTCCCTGTCCTGCTCATGTTCTGCCAACCTACTCTCACTCTCCTACTCATGTTCTGTCAACCTTCTCTCCCTGTCCTGCTCATGTTCTGCCAACCTACTCTCCCTCTCCTGATCATGTTCTGTCAACCTACTCTCCCTCTCCTGCTCATGTTCTGCCAACCTACTCTCCCTCTCCTGCTCATGTTCTGCCAACCTACTCTCCCTCTCCTGCTCATGTTCTGTCAACCTACTCTCCCTCTCCTGCTCATGTTCTGTCAACCTACTCTCCCTCTCCTGCTCATGTTCTGTCAACCTACTCTCCCTCTCCTGCTCATGTTCTGTCAACCTACTCTCCCAGTCCTGCTCATGTTCTTCCAACTTACTCTCCCTCTCCTGCTCATGTTCTGTGAACCTACTCTCCCTGTCCTGCTCATGTTCTGCCAACCTACTCTCCCTGTCCTGCTCATGTTCTGTCAACCTACTCTCCCTGTCCTGTTCATATTCTGCCAACCTACTCTCCATGTCCTGCAATCCTTTTACATACTCCATTAGTGGAATGTCACTTTCACTTTCTGAGTTGTCCCTCTTGTTTCTCACCGGTTTTACTTCCTGTGTCATCACGTTGTTTTGTTTTCTCTTTTCCGTATCCCGAGTCTGCATATATTTTTTTTTTCTACTGTCTCCTCTTCTTGATTCTTCGTCCTTCTTTCCTCTTGTCTCTCTTGTGTGTTTTGTGGGAATAGTATTCGCTGGTGGGCTGTTAAGTTACTTCTGGTTCTCCAGGTATTTCTGCCCTAGTGATGACGTGGCTGTTACGTTACTTCTGGTTCTCCATGTATTTCTGCCCTAGTTATGACGTGGCTATTACGCGGTGCTTGTCTGTACATTTTACTTGGACTGCTGTCATCCGATGTGACCTTTTCACTATAACTACTTGTTTCTAACGTAGTGTTATCACTGTTGTCTTGTACCTTTAGATAGTATGTTGCCTTCTGTTGATGTCATGCTTTCGTATTTTCATCTCAACCTTGTGTGTAACCATCCATTCGTATGGATTCCTAGTGTCTCTTCGTCTATGTGTAATAATCTCCTTTTCCGACAACCGTAAACCTTGTCAACTTCTGTCTGTGTTGACACTACTTTCTTCCTATTATTCTCCTGTCGTATCGCGTAAGGAACATCGTTTCGGATGTTTTCCTATGTCTCTCTGCTTATGTTTTGACACAAATCATCTCCGTCCCAGCTATTTCCTTTTCCTTTCTTATTTTTGATAGTATGTTGTTGACTTGAATCTAAGGTGTTTTTCTGATGTTAAATTTCGTCCCAAACGTGTCCTGATGATGTCTCTGTTGTTACCTCCCATCGTTGTTGGTTTCTTGGTACTTTGTTGTTTATGAACATGACATGTTCTCTCTATTTGGCGACCTGTCATGTTTGTTATCCTTCTTTATAATCTGAGGTTTGGGGTTGTATCTTGTTGTTGTACATGAAACTTGATGATGTCCCTGTCAATATCTGTTCCAGGATTTTGTTATGTGGATATGTGCCCTCAATACTTTATATGTCCTTACTTCAACGGTGTTGATTTCACATAACTCCCTGTATCTAACACTTTGAAGGAATGTTAACACTGTCCTCCGATATTTTGTCTTTTCCAGACTATTCATATGTCGTCCTAAAGTTAGTTGCTTATCCTTTACAGGACGTGGCAATCAACCCCAGCTTTTATTGGCTGTTTTTGATTTTTTCTAGGCAATTTTTTCATTCAGTAGTTTGCCACTGCTTTCTGAACGGTACGGCGCTTATACCATTGTTAAAAATCCACACAAAGCGATCTGCTACCAAACCGCCTGCAGCAGGTTTCGAACCTGGTATATCTGGATTATAAAACTGCGTTCATATCCATTAGGCCACAGACGTATGTCTTCCTACTTGTGCAATTTGCATGCCTCTGTGTGTACCGTTTTCTCTATGCCATGGTCTTGTGTTATGAGACCTGTCATTGTTCCTATAGGCATATATCTCTCTCTAATGTATTTGCCTGTGGTTTCCTGAGTGCGTGTCAAATATAACTGATTAAAACTAGAACTAAAGGTCTTTTATATCTGGACATGCGCCCTAATATAACCAACTAGGTTGACGGGACGTGCCGCGTCAAAACGGCAAAGTTTTATTTTTTTTTTAATGAGTGCTTGTTAATGAGTGTCTAGACATCTCGCAAGAACCAGGGTTTTACTTGAAAGTGTAATATTTGTGTGTGCTGGTTTAATAATGTAAACCTCCCCATTCAGTTGGCTACATGGTGTCTAATATGTGTTTCGTTAGGGGTCGAAGCATGTCTGGATGCCTGTCTGGCTCTTGATATCAAAATGTTATAAACATGTACACAATATAACCCACTTATAACAAGAGATCACACCTCTTGTCAGGTTGTGACGGACTGTCCAATCTTGGAAATGTGTGAAACAAAAAAATCCATGTGATATTTTAAGCAGCAGAGATTCAGGAGTTAGTCCTTATATGTTTATTCAGAAGTTAGGGGGAGGAATCCGATTTACTTCCAAAGGGGAACAATTTAAATATTAAAAATTATCACACTAAATAATTGACTTTCATTACTTATTTAACTTTATCAATTCATTATACAAAGTTATATAAAAGGATCCCGTTACACGCCCATTGAGGCATATTGGAAATATGGTGTTAGGCCTATATTTTCTTGACCGTCGGCACACTAGGGGTGATGTGGTCAGCATCACGCCGGCCGCCTTAACCTTCCCAGAGTTGCTCTGGTACCCATTTGGGGCTGGGTCGATCCAGGAGCCGTTTGTGGCCTAAAAAAATCCCACCTCATCTGGGGATCGAACCATAGACAACTGAGCTAGGAAGCCAGTGTACTAATTACTAGGTTACCGCGGCTCCTCCCCATATGTTATATAAGAAATAACATATTCTCTTACTTTTATCAGTACATTTGTTAAATTGTTAAAATGTTATTTCGTTTCTCATGTTTAACGGAAAAAAAACTTTAAATAATATGAAATTTGATGCACATTTTAAAGAAGGGAACAGTTATATGTTCCGCAACTTATCAATGATAATATATCTATCCAACACAAGATGTGCACACCAAAATGTTTCATCGGCGTCAAATAGCTCTTCGACAATCTTGTAAACACTTGTCCTGTGTGTCCTGGGTAAGCCAATCACGTCTGTAGTTTTTCTGTTGTCTTGTGTTCTACTTCTTTATTTCTTACGAGTGCCTGAAAACATACCTTTATGTTTGTCTAATATTTATTTACTGTTTACAAGCCTCGGATGTGCCTTCCTTGTGTGTTATAAACACATGTTTACTTGGTCGCTCCTCTTCTACCCTGAGGGCTGGAGTGGCTAAGAGGTATGTCGCCCGCCTCTACATCCGAAGGTAATGGGTTCGGTTCCCAGTAGAGGGAAAACTTTTAGTTGGATTTTATCAGAACCTAATAATGGCATACTACTCCCTAATCCCCAGGGTAGTGAGATTGGATGTCTAGACTTCTCGGAAAATGGCAAAAAATAGGAGGTCACGTGTGCAGTTCACCCGTGTGTTACCGGGGCCCGAAAGGGGAGCAAAGAATAGTAACACTGTACCCTACATTGCATGTCGTAAAAAGCGACTAAGGAGTGTTGGGCATGGAGCTGGTTTCCCAATCCCGTAAAATACTTTTTACCACAAAAACTTCAACAAACATGGACAAGTCAAATACAGAATATAAATCAACGCAGCCGCCAAAGACAGAAGAAGGTCCTCTGGAGAGGAGGCACATGAAGCAACTCAGAAAAAGCCGAAAGGAGTCTGGGTTCACCCTTTTTAGTGTAGGAAAATCTCCAGAATTGGTACCTGAAATGTTCGCACTCTATGTGAGTGAGGGAAAACTGCATAGGTAGCAGCAGTAATGACACATTACAGGATTAATATCCTGGGTCTCTGCGAGACACGATGGAAGAGCATAGAGAGGAGGAGATTGATCACGGGAGAAATGGTGTTGTTCTCGGGACATGAGGTGGAAAGAGCCCATCCCAGTGAAGGGGTGGTTCTAATGCTGTCTATGGAAGCACATAAAGCACTTATAGAATGGGAAGCAACGGGACCCCAAATTATAACAGCACGGTTCAAATCAGCCAAAAAGAAAGTAAATATAAACATCTTCCAGTGTTATGCATCAACAAACGATAAAGAAGAATCTGAGAAAGAAGACTTTTACACACGATTCAAAAATGCCTTGGACAAAAAGAAAAGAAAGGACATCACAATTTTGACGGGCGACCTAAACGCGAAAATAGGTATAGACAACACCGGCGTTGAAGAAAGCAAGTGAAAACATGAATTAGGTTATGATGAACGAGAATGGGGAACTATTAGCTAACTTCTGTGCTTCAAATCAACCAACTAGCTACAGGAAGATGCAATTTTCCACATAATAGAATAAATAAAGCAACATGGATATCACCAGACCACAGAACTGAGAATTAGATTGATCACATATGCATAAGTAAGAAGTTTAGGTCATCATTGCATGATGTAAAAGTATGTAGAGGAGCAGATGTGGTATCAGACCACCATCTTCTGTTGACTAAAACAAAAATAAAATTCAAGACATTTACAACAGTATATAGCTATAGACAACAGTACAATCGGGATATCTAAGAAATCAGGAAATAAGAGAAATATTTTCTATGACAGTATCCAACAAATACCAAGCACCCCAACAGCTGGAAGATGAAGCAGATACGGAAGACCACTGGCAACAAGTAATAAATGTATGGGACGAGACATGTGAAGAAGTACTTAGAAAAAGAGAACATCGTCACAAAGCATGGATAACAACAGAAACAATTAGCAAGATAGAAGATAGGAAGATAGAAGAAAGCAGATTTAAACAGAAGCAAAACCAGCAGCTTCAAAGTTAATGCTAATGAAGTGTAGATAGAAGCAAACAAAGACGTTAGAAGAAAAATCAAGACAAGAGGAAGTATATTGAAGAGTAGGCAAGGGAAACAGAGGAAGCTGCAGAAAAAGGAAATATGAGGGACACAAAGAAGCTAACAGGGAAATATAATCAAGCAAATGGCCTCATAAAAGATAAGAATGGTAAATTGTTTAGTAATATACAAGAACAAATGAAGAGATGGACAGAACATTTTGAGGAACTTTTTAATAGACCATCTCCAACTAATCCCCCAGACATCCAGCCAGCAGAAGAGGAGCTACACATCAGCTGTGAACGACCAAGTAGAGAAGAAATAAAGAAAGCCATAACGCTTCTGAAAGATGGACAAGTAACTGGTCCAGATGGCATTCCAGCAGAGGCCATCAAAACAGATATTGATACCTCTACAGAGATATTATACAAACTTCTAGGCAAAGTCTGAGAGCTAATGAGCGTTTACACATTTTCGCATCCGACTGTCTTAACAAGAGAAGAGCGAACCGGGGTGTTTACCTGAGTTCCCAAGCGGGCTGAGATGTCAATCAACGATAGTGACAGATCAGACGTCGGTAGCAAATGCAAGGGCGATAATAATATTTACCGACCTCATTTGATGTCCGTGATCGCAGGGGACCTAAATTATTAGATCTACGGCAGAGGGACGAAATCAAAGAAGTCCTGTTCGCATGGCCAGGGCTTTGTGATGTCGTTTCGGCATTGCGAGCCAGCGAATAGGAAAATCCTTTACCTCTGGAGTCGAAATCGTTGATTTTCCCTGATACGGAAGAAGGCGTGGATTATCGCACCCTTTAGTGAAATAACACCATTTCTGTATTAAGACTCCGTCCTCTCAAAGTCAGTTATCTAGTCGCTAAGAAATTTTGGAAATTCTAGCTCGTTATCATAGAGCCATTGTGAAAGTGTGTTATAGCATTCCGTGGAGATTGTTTCATTTCTTATTGCGGTAATATAAATTAGCATTTACGTGATTTAATGTGTTAAGTTTATTATTATAATTCACTGGAATTTTCTAGGTGCTAAGACTAGCGTATTAAATAGCGTATAGCTAATTTTCCAGTGTAATGTAGATTTAATCACCCGCTATCGCCCACTATCACCCAGAAGGAGATGTTTTAATTAACTAATACAAATACTAGGCGCCTGACAATTGACGGAATATAAATTCACTTCTAATTCATTATGTGTAATTATATAAGTGACTAGTGTAATACCATGTGGCGAAACAAATAGCTAGTAATGACAAGCGATATTTGTAAACTAGTCAAAATTAAATTAACACTAATATTGTGCTGAGTGTTTTACAGGGCAGGAGGGGAAGGGCGCATACCTAAAACCCAACCCGTACCAGTTGAGCGAAGCGTGATAAGATAGGCTAGGACACGTGTGCCTTTTAATTTAATTAGATGACAGAGAGGATAAGAAATCATACCCTTACGCGTGATAGGATAGGATATTGATATTGTGGTTAAATGTTTTTTTTTCTTCCTAATTTAGTGCTGATCACAAACCAGCTGCAGGCGGTCTAATAGCACCAGTAACAATTCTTATTATTATTGGGTCTTCGATGTTGACCTGTTCTCTTGCTTCATCCAGAGAGAGACAAAAAATATAAACAATAAGAGTAAACGTAACTGGGCTTACAAAATACCCAGATTTTTTCATTCCATTTTATCAGCCCGCTGTGGCCAAATATATATATAAACAGGTGCTTGCGTAGAATAGAAGGACTGAAATGGTATGACAAAGTCACAAATGTGGAATTGATGACCAGACAATTGCCAATGGAACAAGAGTTGAGAAGAAGTCGCTGGCGATGGATAGGACACACATTGAGGAACCTTGTTGATAGCATTACAGGGCAGTTCTTGTTCTGAGATCTACAGGGAAAGAGAGGCAGAGGTGGACCAAAAAGCACATGGAGAAGAGAGCTGGATACATTGATGAAAATGATGAGGAAAACATGGAAAGGACTTGAGCGGATGGCACAGGACAGGAAGACCTATGCTTCCTAAGGAGTTAAAGAGTAATGATTAAATGATTGATTGTGTGCAGTTAGAAATCATAAAGTTCATATGGTTCATGCTCCCAGGATTCGCCTGCGTGTCTCGTGGTCCTATTTGGGTACTTTTTCGTCTTAATCTACTGATACTTCCATCTGTTGTATGGTTGGGTATATTATATGATTAGATATGACGTAACTATTTTTGATAATTGTATTTATTTTATATGACAGGTATTGCGTAAATTATTATTAGTGCCATGTCATATTGGTGATGATTTCGCCTTTTCTGATTTTGTTATCTGAGGTTTTTGCCTATGCCTCATTGGTTACTATACACTTGATGCATATATTTTTCCTGCGATATTTTTTGGACTTAACGGATATTGTTTTCTAGTTGGATAATAGAATTTCATTGTCCCCTAAATTTTTGTAAGGTACTTTTAAAAAAAAATGATGTTTCAGGCTGAATTACCTCACTCCTAGTCCAAGGGAATTAAGTGTTAGGAATTTAGGAGATACAAGCCGGATTTTGGTTGTCCCGCTTGGTTAATTGATTTAAAAATATAAATCTATTGTTTGCTCGTATGGACGAGAATATAGCGTGTTGATCGCTACAAACATCTCACGGCGTGTCCCGTGTGAGATGAGTTTGTTTAAGTTTTGAGGTGAGCGATATTCGCCCAGCTTGCCCGGGTCAGGTGTTTCGACTGAGGGGTTCTGGGTAAGAATTTTTGAGTGACATTGAGTCCCCAGAGGGTGTTCGGGGAAGAATGGTGTGGCCATGTTAAAGTGTGTAGTGGCCATGTTTTTCGGAGGGTACCTGGGAATATGTTGATACCAGTATTACTAATGGATATTTATGTGTGAATCCATTAGGTTAATATGTGATTTATCTGCAGATATAATGTCCATTATTTGATACAGCTGTGTAATAGGCTTTGAGGTGCACAGGCTGTGATTTGATACGTATTATTGTTGATAGAGGATCCATGGAGATATATACATTATTTGATACAGCTGTGTAATAGGCTTTGAGGTGCACAGGCTGTGATTTGATACGTATTATTGTTGATAGAGGATCCATGGAGATATATACATTATTTGAGGCCATATGCATTATTTGACGGATCCATGAACATAAATATATTCTTACACTGCTATGACAGCAGGTGTTTTTGGAGGCCATACATGTATCAGTATTGGAAATTGGTAGCACTGGGATCTTTACAGGCTACAGAAAGGGAGAGCGCTAAGGATTTCAGATATATTACTACTGAGTGGATCCAGGAACATATATTGGTAGGGCTGCCGTGTTGGTAGCCTACAGGATGAGATAACGCTGATAGGATCCATGAACATCTTAAAGTTCTTGACGATACGTCGAGGTCGGAGGAGTACAGGCCTTTAGTTCGTATGCAGGGTGAACATTGAGAACTTACCTGTGTTATTTGTTAGTTCATATGCAGGGTGAACATTGAGAACTTACCGGTATTATTTCATCTATTATAACTGTATTTCGTTGATGTCATTTGTATGGTGTTGTGGCGTGATTAAAGTGTCTGAGAAACGTCACCAGGCTTTTCAGCAATCAATGACTCTTATGTACGTTACTGTGAGTGACTGTTGCAACACACACTCACTTCTTCACCAAACGCACCAGCACTAAACACGTCAGTATCAGACAACGAACAGTAGTTGTAAAACAATCAGACTGTGACTTTAAGATTGTAACTACCAGTATTTATCATAAAGACATTTATCATCTGGGAACCAGTCATTATCAGTCTTATAACCAGACTTTATCAGGCTGAATTACCTCACTCCTAGTCCAAGGGAATTAAGTGTTAGGAATTTAGGAGATACAAGCCGGATTTTGGTTGACCCGCTTGGTTAATTGATTTAAAAATATAAATCTATTGTTTGCTCGTATGGACGAGAATATAGCGTGTTGATCGCTACAAACATCTCACGGCGTGTCCCGTGTGAGATGAGTTTGTTTAAGTTTTGAGGTGAGCGATATTCGCCCAGCTTGCCCGGGTCAGGTGTTTCGACTGAGGGGTTCTGGGTAAGAATTTTTGAGTGACATTGAGTCCCCAGAGGGTGTTCGGGGAAGAATGGTGTGGCCATGTTAAAGTGTGTAGTGGCCATGTTTTTCGGAGGGTACCTGGGAATATGTTGGTACCAGTATTACTAATGGATATTTATGTGTGAATCCATTAGGTTAATATGTGATTTATCTGCAGATATAATGTCCATTATTTGATACAGCTGTGTAATAGGCTTTGATGTGCACAGGCTGTGATTTGATACTATCATTGTTGATAGAGGATCCATGGAGATATATACATTATTTGAGGCCATATGCATTATTTGACGGATCCATGAACATAAATATATTCTTGCACTGCTATGACAGTAGGTGCTATCTGAGGCCATATGCATTATTTGACGGATCCATGAACATAAATATATTCTTGCACTGCTATGACAGTAGGTGCTATCTGAGGCCATATGCATTATTTGGAGGATCCATGAGTATATATTAGTAGCACTGGGATCTTTACAGGCTACAGAAAGAGAGAGCGCTAAGGATTTCAGATATATTACTACTGAGTGGATCCAGGAACATATATTGGTAGGGCTGCCGTGTTGGTAGCCTACAGGATGAGATAGCGCTGATAGGATCCATGAACATCTTAAAGTTCTTGACGATACGTCGAGGTCGGAGGAGTACAGGCCTTTAGTTCGTATGCAGGGTGAACATTGAGAACTTACCTGTGTTATTTGTTAGTTCATATGCAGGGTGAACATTGAGAACTTACCGGTATTATTTCATCTATTATAACTGTATTTCGTTGATGTCATTTGTATGGTGTTGTGGCGTGATTAAAGTGTCCGAGAAACGTCACCAGGCTTTTCAGCAATCCATGACTCTTATGTACGTTACTGTGAGTGACTGTTGCAACACACACTCACTTCTTCACCAAACGCACCAGCACTAAACACGTCAGTATCAGACAACGAACAGTAGTTGTAAAACAATCAGATTGTGACTTTAAGATTGTAACTACCAGTATTTATCATAAAGACATTTATCATCCGGGAACCAGTCATTATCAGTCTTATAACCAGACTTTATCACACGTGCCATCATCTCAAGTTCTTTCCACGTTCTCCTCATCATTTTCACCTCTTTTCCATGTGCTTCTTGATCTACCTCTGCCTCTCTTGCCTTGTGGGTTCCAGAACAAGGTCTTCCTTGTAATGCTATCAAAAGATTTCCTCAGTGTGTGTCCTATCCATCGCCATTGTCATCTTCTCATCTCTTGTTCCACTGGCACTTGTCTAGTTCTTGTCCTCAGTTCCACGTTTTTAACCTTGTCATAACATTTTAATCCCTCTTTTCTACGCAAGCACCCATTCTGAAAGTATATAACTTTTTGGTTGTTGTCTTTGTTGTTCTCCATGTCTCAGGGCCATACAATAGGACTGACTTCATATTTGACTTGAAGCTTCTTATCTTCGTGTTCTTCTTCTTTGATCCTTAGCCGCCGACCGTCAAAGCAGTCAGTGGCCATCACGCCTAGTAGCGTCCTGTAGGGAAACAACAAATTGATTCCACTTTGCTCGGTCGGCAACCATCCTTCGTACAGTGCCCCAACTCTGGTTCATTCTTTGCATCTCAGCCTCCACAGTCCTCCAGCAGGTTGTTTTTGGTCGGCCTCTCTTTCGTTTTCCTTCAGGGGTCCAAATCATAGCTGTTCTTGTGATGGCATCGGAGTCTCTTCTGAGGACATGGCGAACCCAGCTCCAGCGTCTGCCAGCTATGATGGTGTGCATGTCCTCTTGCTTGCTCCGAGTGAGCAGATCTTGGTTGGTGATGGTATTCGGCCAAAAGATTCGGTTAATTTTTATTAGGCATGTTGTGTGAAAAGAGGACAATTTCGACATTTCCTTCTCTGTAACTCTCCAGCATTCCGCACCATAAAGAAGCACAGAAAGCACACAGCTCTGATATAATCTTAATTTTGTGCTTGTGCTGTATTGCGAGGACTTCCAGATGTTGTTTAGGCTAAAAAAGGCTGTTCTTGCCTTATTCATTCTGAGGTTGATGTCTGTGTCTGCTCCGCCGTCTGGTGTTACTATTCATCCTAGGTATGTGAAGGTGTCTGTCTGTACTAGTTGCTGATTTCTTACTGATATGGGCTCAGGGTTGCACACATTGAGCGTCATGACCTCTGACTTCTTTAAATTGATGTTCAAGCACACCTGCTGGCTAAACTTATCAAGTCTATCCGTTTTTTCCTGGATGTGTTGACGTGAATGTGCCAGTAGTTCAATGTCATCTGCATATTATAGATCTTCCAATGTAGAAAATGTAGTCCATCTTATTCCTCTTGGACAGCCCTCTGTTGTCTGGCGCATCACCCAGTCTATGACTGTTAAAAATAGAGTGGTTGATAAGGGACATCTCTGTCGTACTCCTGTCTTCACCTCAAAGGTTAGGTTGCTCTGCCCTACACTACACGTAAAGTTGGCATAGAGGCTTTTTATTATTCACACTGTGCAGCTTGGAGTTCCATAAGCCCTCAGTATTTTCCATAAACTGTCCCTATGTATGCTGTCAAAAGCCTTTTTAAAATCATCGAAATTAATGTACAGCATTCTTTGCCATTCTGAGCACTGCTCTATAATGTTCCTGAGAGTGAACATATAATCTACACATCTTCTGTTCTTTCTAAATCCTGCTTGTTCTTTCCTCAGTTTATGGTCTACTGCTTTTGAAATTCTCTGTATAATTATCATGCCTGGTATTTGTCTTAGGTTAGAATATAGCCTGTTTCTGAAGAAACAACGATGTACACGGCTACAAGGACACACACTGAGAAAACTTGTTGATAGGACACACACTGAGAAAACTTGTTGATAGGACACACACTGAGAAAACTTGTTGATAGGACACACACTGAGAAAACTTGTTTATAGCAACAGTTGCTATTCTGGAATCCTTTGGGTAAGAGAGCAAGATGAAGACCAAAGCACGAAAAGAGAAGTGACGTCAAGAGGAGGAAGAAGACATGTGACCTTGACCTGGTGGCACGTGACTGGAAGACTTGGCTAAAGGCCTCTGCTTCTTTGGGAGTTGGAAGGCGAAAGAATAAAAAGAAGAAGAAGAAGAAGATATAGGAGACACGTAAACTTATAACAGAGTTATTTATTAAAGTTATTCGAGACATTTCGAGAGGTCACGTGCAACATTGTTCACAAAGGCAAACTCTAAAAGTTGTGATTTTTGGCCCATGCAATGGAAGATGGTGTTCCTGATGTACGGAATAGCCGGTTCAGTCCAATATAGGTTATAATTTGGATTGTAATGTTCTGTATTCAATTTAGCAAATATCAGGAATTGCAGACTAGAAGAAATATATTGTACTATTTACAGTGTTGTATACAAACTTTTTTTTAAATTCTCTGTGCACGTTGATGTTGACATCAAACTTTCCACAAACTTAACTAAATGTTCATTTTGGTATTGAGTCCCTTTCTAAAATAATGATCTTATGTTTACAGATGAAATTACATCGTTGACGGTTGAAAATATGGAAACTGCTTAGAATCGGCCACCTCATATAGAAGAAGTATGTAACTTTTTCTTGTTATGCATCCGCGTAATTATATTGCTTTCTTCTAAAGTGATGAACTGTGGGACGTATTCTTCCATGCCATCGAAACAAATCGCCCATATTTTTAGCGTTACCATTAACGTTACAGTGTAGGGTTACGTCTTCCATGCCATCGAAACAAATCGCCCGTATCGTTAGCGTTACCATTAACGTTACAGTGTAGGGTTAGGTCTTCCATGCCATCGAAACAAATCGCCCATATCGTTAGCGTTACCATTAACGTTACAATGTAGGGTTAGGTCTTCTATGCCATAGAAACAAATGACCCATATCGTTAGCGTTACCATTAACGTTACAGTGTAGGGTTAGGTCTTCCATGCCATAGAAACAAATGGCCCATATCGTTAGCGTTACCATTAAAGTTACAGTGTAGGGTTAGGTCTTCCATGCCATAGAAACAAATGGCCCATATCGTTAACGTTACCATTAACGTTACAGTGTAGGGTTAGGTCTTCCATGCCATAGAAACAAATGGCCCATATCGTTAGCGTTACCATTAACGTTACAGTGTAGGGTTAGATCTTCCATGCCATAGAAACAAATGGCCCATATCGTTAACGTTACCATTAACGTTACAGTGTAGGGTTAGGTCTTCCATGCCATAGAAACAAATGGCCCATATCGTTAGCGTTACCATTAACGTTACAGTGTAGGGTTAGATCTTCCATGCCATAGAAACAAATCGCCCATATCGTTAGCGTTACCATTAACGTTACATTGTAGGGTTAGGTCTTCCATGCCATAGAAACAAATCGCCCATATCGTTAGCGTTACCATTAACGTTACATTGTAGGGTTAGATCTTCCATGCCATAGAAACAAATCGCCCATATCGTTAGCGTTACCATTAACGTTACATTGTAGGGTTAGGTCTTCCATGCCATAGAAACAAATCGCCCATATCGTTAGCGTTACCATTAACGTTACAGTGTAGGGTTAGGTCTTCCATGCCATAGAAACAAATGGCCCATATCGTTAGCGTTACCATTAACGTTACAGTGTAGGGTTAGGTCTTCCATGCCATAGAAACAAATTGCCCATATCGTTAGCGTTACCATTAACGTTACAATGTAGGGTTAGGTCTTCCATGTCATAGAAACAAATTGCCCATATCGTTAGCGTTACCATTAACGTTACAATGTAGGGTTATGTTAAACATTTAAAGGTAGTCCATTAGCAGACTAGAGAACGCCTTATGTTGGTTTGACTCTAGCTCTGAGATAACTGTCTCAAGCTCTGACTGGTTACTATGATGCATCAGTCTTTATACTAGTCTGGTACCATGGCTTGCCAGATGAAATATTTCTCATTGGAGTTAAGACCGGAAACCTTCTTATGATTGGTCTTGGGGTTAGCTGACTGTTGAAATAATCTTTAACCTAACTAACTACTTCTTTCTTCTTCCTCGTTCGCCCTGAAAAAAACGGTGGTTGCGTTGTGTCTGTTTACGCCGTAGCTGTGATATCTGCACCTTTCGGTCGACACATCCGACTTCAGCACGGCATTTTTTAGGGACCGGGTTTGCCTTCCCATTGCGATCCGTACTCGCTCAGCCAGACTGCACTGCTGCAGACTGTTTCCAGGACCACCACGTGGAGGTGGAGTACAGTCTTGACCAGCTCTGGTTCGCTGGTCCTGATGCAAGCAGTCAAGCTATGGGTCGCTGACTGCATTCATTATTGCTGCATCTTTGGGTCCCTACCTAACTACGAATCCTCTAGTCTAAATTATTGTTTCTAAGTGATGATGACCAACCATTGTTCAAAGTTCTCTCTAATCTAAATGTTTTCCGGTCTGACTTGTATGGAGGCCACACAAAGTTTGATGACATCATGGGTTCATGTGTGCCATGACTGATGATGTCATTGATTCTTGATTAGTTTTTTTTTATTTCTAACTACTCTTTCATAAGTATTTTACCATAAGGCTAACAGTTGTAGCGACGTAGTAGGCCACACTGTTACACTAACTCAAGAGCAAAGTCAGGTACCATTTACAGCTGGGTATACTGGAGCGTGTCAATACCGTGAATCGAGCCCGGCACCTTTACCACGACATATCCGTGCTCTCACAACTCTGCCATTCGGACGACGCTCAGGAGAATTAGGTTACAGATCCCTAAACCTAACCTTAATGTTTACCACGACATATCCGTGCTCTCACAACTCTGCCAATCGGACGCTCAGGAGAATTAGGTTACAGATCCCTAAACCTAACCTTAATGTTTATCACTAATTAATGCATTTAACTGGGTAGGACGAAGGTTGGGCGCTGTCTCGTGCAGAAATGGGATAAAGTTGAAAGTCAAGACACGGTGAAATATCTTGGCGTAACGTTCGATCGCAAGCTATCATACAAGTATCATGTTAGTCAAATCATACGAACGTGCAAGTGAGGTCTAGGAGCCCCAAAAACAATGGCCGCCATGTACCTAGAGCAGAGGCTACTTTTTTGTTTTTATTTTATCATCAGCTAGTGATGTCAGTAATAGATTACTGGCTGGGAATACTCATGTTGTCAATATTACATTTTGCATAACTGGAACACATCACCCCTAGTTTGCCAATGGTCAAGAAAATATGAGCCTAACTCCATATTCCCAATATTCCTCAATGGGCGTGTAACGTGATACTTATAACTGGAAAGCATTCAATATCAATGGATGCGTATAGTGCTGATATGAACAAGAGATAGTTAAAGTGCTGAGATGTACAAGAGATACTTATAGTGCTGATATGAACAAGAGATACTTATAGTGCTGAGATGTAAGAGCGATACTTTTAGTGCTGAGATGTAAAAGATATATTAATAATGCTGAGATGTACGAGATATACTTATAGTTCTGAGATGTAAGAGATACTTATAGAACAGAGATATAAGAGAGATATTTATAGTTCTGAGATGTAAGAGATATTATAATAGTGCTGAGATTTAAGAGTGACACTTATAGTTCTGAGATGTAATAGAGATACGTATAGTGCAGAGATGTAAGAAAGATACTTATAGTGTTGAGGTGTACGAGAGATATTTATAGTTCTGAGATGAAAGAGAGATACTTATAGTGCTGAGATGCACGAGAGATACGTATAGTTATGAGGTGTACTTGAGATACTTATAGTTCTGAGATGTAGTAAAGATATACTGTATATAGTGACGTGGGGAGCCGCGCTGGTGTAATGGCTTCGGCGTTGTACTGGCGACCAGGTGTTCATGGTTCAAACCCGGGCGTCGGCGTTTGAAGAAATGTTTACGGCCGGAAATTTGACTGAATAGCCTGAACGGCTCCTGTGATAAACCCTCTGTGGATGGGAAGGAGCGAAGCTCCTGACCGGGTTGGAAGGAAAGTCCTCAGGTTCCCCAGCCTCGCAATGACATGTCATTGGGCCGAAGGGCTGAAAGCCTAAGTGCCGCTGGTTAAGAAAAAAAAAAAAAAAAAAAAAAAAAAAAAAAAAAAAAAAAAAAAAAAGAAAAACGATATAGTGATGTGATATACGAGAGATACTTATAATTCTGCAATGTACGAAGGATACCTATAGGACTGAGATGTACGAGAGATACTTATAATGCTGAGGTGTACGAGAGATACTTATAGTTTTAAGATGTAATAAAGATACTTATAGTGCTGAAATGTACCTTAGATTCTTATAGTTATGAGATGTACAAGAAATACTTATAGTTTTGAGATGTAAGAGAGATACTAGAGTGCTGAGATGCACGAGATATTCTTATAGTGTTGAGATGTACGATAGATGTTTGTAGTTCTGAGATGTACGAGAGATACTTATAGTTCTGAGGTGTACGTGAGATACTTATAATTCTAAGATGTAAGAAAGATATATATATATATATATATATATATATATATATATATATATATATATATATATTATATATATATATATATATACATATATACATATATATATGTATTATATATATATATATATATATATATATAATATATATATATATATATATATATATATATATATATATATATATATATATATATATATATATATATATATATATAGTGCTGTGATATACGAGAGACTCTTATAGTACTGAGATGTACGAGAGATACTTTTAGTTCTGAGATGTACGAGAGATATATATAGAGCAGAGATGTAAGAGAGATTCTTATAGTTCTGAAATGTACAAGAGATACGTATAGTTCTGAGATTTAAGAGCGATACTTATTGTGCTGAGACGTACGAGATTCTTATAGTTCTGAGATGCACTAAAGAACTGTGATAAGGTGAGCGAGATGATGGTGATGATTATATTGTGATATTTGATCACTCTCTTTTCACACTCGCACCGACCCGAACAACAATAAAACTCTTGATTCTGAGGCAGGGGCTGTATTTATTTTTACAACCCTATCAGTGACACTTAAATCTGCCCAAAAACAGGAAGGGGGCGGGCGTCTCCATTTCGGCCCCATCACATATCCCCCTCCTGATTTTGTTGTCGTCCCGACAACATCACAACTTCTTTCGCTTCAATTGTAATCTCCCAGATCGTTGGTGCTGCGCTTGATTATTTCTCAGAGGCGATGTTTTGGGCTCAGATTCTGTATTCGGTACAACCCGGCTGGGGACTCTCTTGGTCGTCATGTCCCCAGTTGTACGTTGTCGGGCTGTCAGCCGCTGTGGTCTTGAAGACTCGCTCACCTGTGCCGCGTCGCTGTCTGCCCGTGACATCTGCCTATCAGTGCTTGCAGCTGTCGACTTTGTAGGGGGATCGCTCTTTACGTGTTTTCCACTCATTATGTGTGGACGGTGGCTTATGTTCCCCACAATCTGCTTTTGTTGAGTCTCCTCTGTCTGAACCTTAATTTGCACTCCCTCCTATCTGCTTAGGGCGGGTTTCCTCCCCTAGACGAAGATCAATTTTCTCGGCGCCCATATTGTGACAGTTGTCACGGCCTTCTCTTGGCTTGCACCCTAAAGGCCACCTAGTTGTTACAGTACGCTTCGGGAAAGAGCTCCTTGAGGGACAGATAGATATCAAGTGTTCAGTGGACTTGCATTGAAAACATCTCTTCAGAAGCGGGCCTTGAGGGCACTTGGCTGCCATGTGGTCTGACAGATCTCCACAATTATAGCATCTTATCTTTCTGGGCTTCCTCTGTGCCATGGGTCGCTTCCTGCTGCCCTTACACTCTTGACCGCCAATGCCGCATACATAAATTGCTTCCATGCCCTGGGCCGATGGTTTGCTGTCAAACTCTACTCGTTCATTCCTCGCCAGACTCCGGAATCCCTTTCTGAAGATCTTGGTTTGATGTACGAATACATCAATACCTCCATCATCTGGCGTGATGAGCCCCCATCCTCTGTGGACACTATACCACTTGCAAATCCCTTTTCGCCTTGTCGGTGCAGCTGCGTTTGTTGGTGCTGTCAGCTCACAGCTTTCCCTGACAACAGCCTGACTCTCACATACAAGAAGGTCTTGTCGAGGTTCCTGCGGACACACCCCCTCGTCTTGCGTTGGCTGTTCCCGCGGACACACCTCCTCGTCTTACGTTGGCTGTTCCCGCGGACACACCTCCTCGTCTTGCGTTGGCTGTTCCCGCGGCTGGCTTGGTGCTCTCTTTCTCTGCACCTCCTCTTGTGCTGGCGAACTGGCCTGTGACATCTGTGCTAACTGGAACTTTAGAAGAGATAATTCTGCTTTGAGTGCCTCCTCTTCACTGTGGGCTTCTGGACTTGCTATATGCACCAGTGTCTCTGGCTTTTTTCCTCCCAAGAAAACAGAACATTCCCTAGACCCCTGACTTCCGGCCTGGAAATTCCTGGTCATCTCACTGACTGGTGGTTGCTCGCTGTAGGCTCTTTCTATTATCTTGAGAAACTGCTCAGGGCTGGCATTGGCTCCGCCATGTATCCGTAATTCTCTAGATACCCATGGTGTCACCTTGTTCCAGATCATGTCTAACTTGTCTTCTGCCCAAAAAGGCGCCACCTTCCACGCGGCCTCTACATCTTCCACAAACTCTTGCCAAGTGGGACTCCCCTCTCCACTAAATAACCTTATCTCTGGCCCCCTTCATGTACACTACCTTCACAGGCGCATTAGCCATCTTGCTGCAAGAATTTACTGCTGGGTGTTTACAATATTATATTTGCTCGTTTGCTCGGTGTCACTGTCTGCTTATCCTATCGACGACGCCAATTGTGATAGGGTGGGCGAGATGATGGTGATGATTATATTGTGATATTTGATCACTCTCTTTTCACACTCGCACCGACCCGAACAACAATAAAACTCTTGATTCTGAGGCAGGGGCTGTATTTATTTTTACAACCCTATCAGTGACACTTAAACACACGAAGCAAACATTAAACAAATAAACCAGCAAACAAAACAAAACAACCAACAGTGCTCGATTGCTAGTGTGCCATGTCTTTGTTCTTCTGCTACCGACACAGGGCTAGCCTAACTTCGTTTTCTTTCTCGTCTGGGCTGATACTAGGAAAGGTCGCTGCTGGCTCGCTATTTCTTTTATAAGCCCAGGTCGAATCACTCAATTTACTGCGCGCTAGGCGTATTGATTTGGCCGCATACATAACACTCGCGATATTTGCTTTAGAAGGCCCAAAAACAGAAATATACACAACTATTTCTAGAGCAAAAACACCACTATCAAATATAACACACAACTATGCACCAAAACTAATTTTTAGGCGTTAGTATGGCCTAAGTAATATATTTTCATGAAGACTTTTTACATCCCAGAATGCTTCGCGCACATCGAAAATATGTGGGCGATAAATCTGCCCAAAAACAGGAAGGGGGCGGGCGTCTCCATTTCGGCCCCATCACAGAACGAACGAACGAATTTTTTTGATACTTAGAGTGCTGAGACGTACGAGCGATTCTTATAGTTCTGAGATGTCCAAGAGATACTTATAGTTCAGATATGTAAGTAAGACATTTATAGTGCTGAGATGTAACATAGATACTTATAGTACTGAGAAGTACGAGAGCTCCGCCATAGTAACAATGAGGTACATGCTTTGAATGCTACCGATTAGATCCAGATATGAGATGACTTTGGTAAAGCCTGCATGCGAGTAACGACAGACAGAAGAAACCTATGCATGATAACATAGCTTACTTCAAGGCAGCAAAAATAAATATGAGGATGTCATGGATGGCCCAGGAAAAGTCTACGATAGATCACAGTTGATAATGATTTCAAACGGAAAGAGTGGAGTAAGTCAAGTGAGAACTGGACAAATTACCAGCAGGTCATCATTAGCCTTGGCAATGTGTGCAGAGCATGGGGCAATGAAAAAGCAGAGCTGGAAATTAATCAGCTGATAAACAATAATGCAGGGAATGATAATGCCATTGTGGACACAAATGAATCTGTACTCCATGGTGAGAACTCATTTGGGGCTTCTTGGCTATAGTAAAAGTCAAGGTCGTTATTGAAGAAAATCGAACTTACGTGACAATAAACTCCATCATGAGGATGGAAGTAGAAACAGCTACTGCATCCCTAATATGGTTATTTCAAACTCCATCAACCAGTGTGATTATTGTGTCAGATTCTCAGTCCGTGCTTTGGAAGGTTCAACATGGATGGCTCCGGCATGAATGGAAAACATTCAAGGAAGCCTCAGATCTTCATGGACTGTGTTGATCTACTGCCATTGTCATGTATGGATACGCTGCAATAAGAGAGCAAACAGAATAGCTTCGATGGTAACCATATTAAGGACACTGAAAATGGTAATAGTAGAAATACTATAGACAATTAATGATCGCTTGCTAGATAACGACACTGCAATATATAAATCAACAAGGCTACGTTTGTTGGAATTTGGCATCAATTTAAGACCAGCAGGGATGGGTGTATGAAAGGATGCATCCGTCGTGTAAACAAGTAGCGCGCTTCAGGAATAAATAGCTTTCATGTTCTTAGACATTTGCAGATAGAAACTGGGCACCTAAGAGTTTACTCGGAGCGTCATCACATCGACTATAAGGACAAAAATGTTGACCGTCTCTTCGCTCCAACCATTTGTGTTGCTACGTTAATTGTCCCTGATGGAAATATTCTCATATCATAAATTTAAATAAATAAATAAAACACATTGTAGTGCCGACTATAATTCAACTTGAGTAAAGAAAATACGCAGGGAAAGAGAGAAATATAGTACCTCACTGTGACTGACAGCCTAAACCTTCATGACTAGTCAGGATCTTATTTGATTTCCCTCTCTTTATCTAGCTCATGTATGGCTCCACGGACAGCGCTTATGTTCGGTGGTGACCACATTCCGGGTAACAGTATTAGCTTACTGGCAAAATTACATGAGTGAGTTAGGAGGATTCCTACTTAAGGGAATGTCCATCCCTAGTACACAAAGACTAAGACAGGGAGTGAGGTGAAGAATCTAAATAGATCAACGGCTTACGAAGGAAACATCAAAGTGTCTGGCATACTAAAGGCCAATCAAGGTACCCACAGAGATAACCACTAGCCACCGTGAAAGAGACTGGGGCCTAACCACGTAAAACCTACAGAAATGAATGGAGTTACAACGAAAATATACAGACAGCTATGTATAGAACGCCTTGACCCATGGGGAGGAATCTATTGTACAAAAGATTGATAGACATATGTTACATAAAAAGAGAACGATACACTCATGAGGAGAAATACGAACAATGATTATGAGTGTTATTTTTGATTTTTAAAGACCTAGAGAAATATGTATGTGGATACTGGACACACAATAAAAGAAATATGTATGTGGATACTGGACACACAATAACAGAAATATGTATGTGGATACTGGACACACAATAACAGAAATATGTATGTGGATACTGGACACACAATAACAGAAATATGTATGTGGATACTGGACACACAATAACAGAAATTTGTATGTGGATACTGGACACACAATAATAGAAATATGTATGTGGATACTGGACACACAATAACATAATTATGTATGTGGATACTGGACACACAATAACAGAAATATGTATGTGGATACTGGACACACAATAACAGAAATATGTATGTGGATACTGGACACACAATAACAGAAATATGTATGTGGATACTGGACACACAATAACAGAAATATGTATGTGGATACTGGACACACAAAAACAGAAATATGTATGTGGATACTGGACACACAATAACAGAATTATGTTACTTAAAATGAGAGTAAAACCATTTGACATCGCAATTTTACAAACATATGCACCAACCAAAGAACACCGCCAAAACGCAATAGAGGAATACTATGAAGAGCTACAATACACACTTAAACCAGTTAAATCTACAGATGGGTTGAAAGTAATGGGAGACGTGAATGCACAAATAGGAAATATGGATTAAGGAAATGAAAATATAGAGGAGACAGGCTTTTACATTTTTGTGAAGAAAACCAACTACTTATATATAACACGTTTTGTATACACCATTCAAGGAAATTATACATATGGAAAAAGCAAGCCCATGAGATATAACATGTAATAAAATTGACTTTATCATGACCAAACAAAGATTTAAAAACAGTGTCACAAGTGGTAGGCGTATCCTGGAGCAGACATAAATTAAAATCACAATCCAGTTGTCATCAAAATAAATATAAAGCTAAAATCAGCAGGACACAGAAGGAACCGCAGACAGAAATGTCAACATTAAAGCAGCTAAATATGAAACACAAAATATACATTGAGGTGAACAAATAAATACGAACACTTACTGACAGACATCATGGTAGGCCTACAACGCAGAAGAGAAAACCCAGTGTAAGAAACTTAATATTATGGGTATCGTGTGAGATGGTGCACAACAATGACTCATATTAAATAACTTGACACCAATAGCACATTTCCGTTGCATTTATTCACATGGTTCCACAAATCCTGAATATTACTCACAGTGTCAAGCACACGGATATTATACGCAGGCTAACATTGCCTGTAGGAAATAGATCTAACTACAATGTTCCCATCACAACTGTGGTTTGCCACTGTCACAGAATACGAGCTCGATCACACATCACAGACTTCCTCTAGTCACAATTGTGTACTCTCTCATTCACCACACTTGTGTTCACTAAACACACTTTCCCCATGTGCACCCACAAGTCATAAAATGCTGGCATGAAGTCAGACATGAACTCAGTCCCTGAGTTAAACTTAAACAAGTGTTGACTACCTCTATGATCCTTACTTACACTCACTCCATCATTCACCCACATGAAACCGCTCTATGACATAACCCCTCTCCAGATGGGAAATGGAGTTTTCCACAGATAAATTGGGCACATACCACAGAACGCCTCATGTTCTAACTCGTGATAGGATACAAACACAATGTCTCACTGAAAATGTTGTCACGTTGCTGTGACTGGATCATTTACACAAATAAACTTCAATGGGTGAATCACTCTCTAACCGATTCCACAGTTCTCTACAATACCTCATATCACATGGAGTAAATACTTAAAACATACTACCCTACCATTTCAACAAATTGAAACAAATGATATATACCTGTCACAAAAAGTAGGGGATATTTTAAGATGGTATGTATTATTTTACAAAAGAGTGGATTTCGTAATTTAATGGTTGTATGGACATATCAAGCACGCTCTTCTCGACTCTCACGTGCAATATCATGTTGACCTGGTGATGAGTAAGCCAATCCCAAGAACAGAGGTGGGGCCCATCCGTAAAGTTCACACATTATTCTTTTTCACAAAAATGCGTGTATCTCGGGTTTGATGAACACAACTCACCATGGACAGATACAAAAAGACTCTGCAACAGATAAAATTTCTTTTCATCGTCATGGAACGTTTGACAGAACAGCAGAGATGGATAGGCATAGGCATGTGGCAAACCGGAAGTCGGCAATTGGATGTTGCTCGGAACCTCAATGTTTCACAGTCAGTTGTCAGCAGACTGTGGAACAGGTATCAAAATTTCCGCACAGTGCCTGATCTGCCTTGGACTGGCCGCCCAAGTGTCACAACACGCCGCAAAGATCAACTTCTTGTTACTCAGGCCCTCAGAACTCGGACTCTAAATGCTACTCAACTTCAGCAACACCTTCAACAGACCACTGGGATCCGGGTCTCAACTCAGACAGTACGAAACCGTTTGCACTAAGTGCAACTGGCCTCACGCAGACCGTTTGTAGCTTTGTCCATGTCACCACAACACAGGCGAGCAAGAATTGATTGGTGCCAACGTCATCATCGGTGGACCAATCAACAGTGGGCATCAGTGATGTTTTCTGATGAGTCCCGTTTCGTTTTGGATTTTCATGATCGTCGAATACATGTCTGGCGACGGCGATGTGAGCGTTACCAGCCTCCTGCAACTGTTGCACACAACCGTTATGGGGGTGACAGTGTAATGGTGTGTGCAGGCATCTGTATGAATGACAGGACCGACCTTCACATATGCCAGGTCAATATCACAGGGCTCTACTACAGTGACAACATCATCGAACCTATCGTTGTGCCGTTTGCTCAACGGCACGGACCAGATTTCATCTTCCAGGATGACAATGCACGTCCTCACCGTGCTCGCGTCGTCCAAGATCACCTTCAGATGCAGCATATCCGAACGTTACGGTGGCCGCCGATGTCCCCCGACCTGTCTCTTATTGAGCATTTGTGGGACCTCCTGAATAGACGCGTCCAACAACGTCCAGCCGCTCCACAGATTCTTCAGCAGTTAGCCCAGGCCCTTCAGCAGCAGTGGCAGAGAATTCCTCAAGACAACATCAGAAGGCTTATTTGCAGTATGGGACGTCGTTGCAATGCATGTTTAGCGGCAAACGGGGAACCTACACGTTTTTAGAAATATTGGAATATTTTTGTGAAAATGAAGTACCTACCCCGCCTTGGTTGCCAGTGCGACTAAAATCATGTGAGTAAAGCCATAACACTTCTTATACCGCAAATGTCTTGTTATGATGCTCACGTTTACTTGTACGAAGGAATAAATGAACTTATTTGAAATATATTGTCTTTGGATAACTTTTAAATTCAATATCCCCTACTTTTTGTGACAGGTATAGATGTATACAATTACATAACATACTATAGTACAATAGAAGGACTGAAATGGTATGACAAAGTCACAAATGTGGAATTGATAACAAGAACCAGACAAGTGCCAGTGGAACAAGAGCTGAGAAGAAGACGCTGGCGATGGATAGGACACACATTGAGGAAACCTGTTGATAGCATTACAAGGCAGCCCTTGTTCTGGAATCCACAGGGAAAGAGAGGCAGAGGTAGACCAAGAAACATATGGAGAAAAGAACTGGAGACAGAGGTGAAAATTATGAGGAAAACATGGAAAGGCATTGAGCGGATGGCACAGGACAGGAAGACTTGGTATGTGTTTGTTGAAGGCCTAAGCTCCTAGGCGAGCTAAAGGGTTTTGATTGATTGAATTACATAACAATCTTGAAAAATTCTTCCATTAAATATGAACTATTTTTTTCCCATTCATCAATTATTGTGACGAAATAGACTACCTCTTTCGATCTTTGGTTCTCTCTGGCAGTATCGGTACATTTGTGGTACTGATTTTTATTAGGTGCTGTCAATTATCGCACTTTTCTTTTTTTCGTTCTTTCTTTATTCATTTTTCTGCTAAGTAGCAGATATTTGATTTTATCAATTCACCCTGTATGTGATAAATATCACATTTGCAAGAAGTGCTATCCAGATGTGTGGTTATAGACGCTTCAGATTAAAACGTCAGGGCCATCGGATTAAATCTCCGATAAGAGACGGAGTTTGCGTACTCATACGACAGATAACGAGATTACTGTCTGCGTGACACCTGTGGGCAGACAAGTGTGATATAATCGCATTCGGTCACTTGGTTAAAGGTAATCTTTGGATTTATTACATTTTAGACAATATGAATCTACAAATGTGTTTGAGAGAGTGTATGCAAGACATCATTTTACCATAAATGGGAGACGTGACCTTTAGCAAAATATTTTCATGTGAGAAATATTTTGAAAGTGCCACACCCGACCTTTTTTGAAATGATTGGATTTTTCTGATTAGATTCATAACAACATTGAGGGGAATATAGCCTGACTATTTCGCAGTTTTATCTGACTGTGAATTTCAAGCTCGCCAAGATTTCAGACCTCGCCTGAGTGAAGACTAGATTAATAATTCCTATTTGTTAACCGGACCTTTTATTGGAGAACCAGATAAGACATACAAAACCATAGGAAATCTCTGCATTTTAATAAGGAAAACCGGGACTAGGAAACTGAAGAAACACGGAGTCAGAGGGAGCAATCTATTGCAAAATTAAAGACATCCCAAACGCGTGTAACAGAACAATTCGTCTCTTTTTTTATATGAGCAAACAAGTCTGTAGCCAGGATTGGCGTAAGTTGTGATTTACATTTCATGTTTTATTACTAACATGTGAACTAACATATGTCTGTATATATTACGAGGGGCGTTCAGAAAGTAATGCACCACATCGTTTTTCTCAGGAGCTGTTTATTCAAAAAGCATGAAATTTATATACAAAATACATGGATATGTCATGTAAACATCGGTATTATTCAACATAATACCCATCAACTTGTACGGCTTTATGTCACCGCGAAACAAGTGCATGTATTCCTAGCCCGTACCAGATTTTGTCTTGATCATGTAGCCATTTTTTCGCTGCATGAATCACTCCATCATCTTCAAACCTTGTCCCACGGAGTGCATCTTTAAGTGGACCAAATAGATGAAAATCAGAGGGTGCCAAATCGGGACGATAGGGTGGATGGGGTAGTACAGCCCAACCCAATTTGGTGATTGCTTCCCGTGTTGCCAGACTTGTGTGAGGTCGCGCATTGTCGTGAAGGAGAAGCAGGTCTGCTGGATTCTTGTGTGGCCGAACTCTGCGAAAACGTTGATTGATATTTTTCAATGTCTTAATGTAAGCTTGCAAATTGATTGACTCTCCTCTTGGCATAACGTCCACAAGAATCACACCTTCAATGTCCCAAAAGACAGTGATCATGACATTTCCAGCTGAAGGAATTGTCTTGAATTTCTCTCTTCGTGGTGATTGCGGATGATGCCACTCCATTGACTGTCTTTTTGTATCAGGTTCAAAATGACCTGCCCAGGTTTCGTCACCTGTAACGATCTTAGCCAAAAAGTTCTCTCCATCAGCATTGAAACGCTCCAACATTTCAGAAGAAATTGCTTTCCATTGCAATCGGTGGTCATTTGTGAGACTTCGAGGAACCCATCTTGCGCAAACCTTAGACAATCCGAGAGTTTTTATAACTGCATTTGCACTACCAATGCTGACTGACAGCTGTAAGGTCAATTGTTGAGTAGTGATTTACCTATCAGTAAGAATAATGCCCTCAGCGCATTTCAACATTTCTGCGTTGGTGGCTGTGGCAGGACGTCCACAGCGCGGCCGATCAAGCAGCTCCGTATCTCCACTGCCTGATTCTTATATTCTCTGAACCCAGCGACTGACTGTACTCCTGTCGACTGCAAAACTTCCATACACATCACATAGACGCTTGTGAATGCTCACAACAGTTTCCTTCTCTGCAATGAGAAATTCTATCACAATTCGCTCCTTATGACGCAAGTTGCTAACACGCTCCATTTCAACGGTTTAGAGCAGCCGTATTATTTGGCCGGTTGCGGTGCAATTTGGTACACACAATTGGCACATGTCATATTTGAAGTGTGCAAAAGTTCATGCTTCTATCTTCATTATTAGCTGAGAAAAACGATGTGGTGCATTACTTTCTGAATGCCCCTCGTACCATGTGAAGTTTAATGTGTGAAACTCACTATTGGATGTCAAAGTCATTTGGGGCTGGTAACTTCAGTATCTAGAATGAAGATTCATGAACCACAACTGAAATGGCTGGTGATTGCTTTATTTATAGTTTTGTAAAGAGAACTAATAGCATAAAGTAGTTCCAGGTTCCCTATGGAGCAGGGAGGGAAAGATGAAAGAAATGATGTACATTCTAAGAATAATACTTACATTTTCAAAGCAGTGTAAATGTCAATTTAAACATATTCACTATAAAATTAATGTAAGTTGTCAAGCTTTAAACAAGTGTAAATGTCTATCTGAAAATATTCATTTTAAATTAATCGAAGTTTCAAACTTTTCAACAAGTGTAAATATAAATGAAACATAAATGAATTTATATTGTGAACACTTTTCAAACAGTGGAGATGTAAATGTCAAACATATTATACTGTTTAAAAAAAACAGAAACGCATAGCTATCCGAGGGCGCGTTTTTTTGAGTTTGTAAGTAAAGTTTGGTGCTAGGGTATATAAAAACCAGCCTCAAATGTTCTTTACAATGTCAAATGCACGCGTTGACCTGAATTGCGTTCGTTTTTGTAATCGTTACAACGCAGTGGTCAATAGTGTTTATGACGCAATTTTTGACCACAGCTCATTGTTACCACTCATTTTGCACGCAGGCTTGCTAAGGCATCGCTGTCAGCAAATGAGAGGAACACATAACAGTATTAGTGTTGAAAGCGAACCATTTGTTAAAATGTGACTGTAAAAGCCAGATTGGGCGCCATAAATGCCAGTAAATGTTACGGTGACATTTCATCGCCACCGTAGATGTTAAGTCCAAAACACACATGCCGATCATCATAAATGTTAAGGGCTGATTGTAATGTCGTGCAATATCTTAAGTGTGTAAGGCTCGTACAATGTAAACAGTCTGGAATGTCACTGTATGCGTTGAAGAGTGGCGGGTGCCCGTGACACAAATAGCATAGGTACAGCTTGGCCACTGTAAATATTAAATGTTAAATGTTGACGAATGTCCAATGTCAGTATTCATATGATTCCGCTCAATGCGGGCTGACATGAGTGCATATAGGCCCTGGTTGGCCGCAACAATACTGGCATTCGTGTAGATTGTCTTGAGGTGTAGTATGAAGTATGTAGAGTGAGTAAATCTCCATGGTTTGCGAATGCGTGGTGAAAAGTTCGTGGAAGTAGGAAGTAGGCATAAAAATGACATCACACTCTATAGCTAGACATGTAGCAATTCATAGAATTCTGGAACACCTTTGACGTTTACAGGACTTTATTACGCCACAAGCGGAGGTACGCCGACATGAATATAAATAGTCATCGAACAGTTCATGGTCATAATATATTAATAAAGTTCATCATTCAGCTATGCATGTATCTAGTAAAGCTGATCTCGTACAATTCTCTCACTCATCAGCTTCAGGGAAGATATATCCCGTATGTGAGTTTAAACAAACTCTACTCTGACATTAGTAAGTCAGATATTAGATGTCTCCAACAGGCCGTGCAAAATGGTGGACTTACAGTTCAAATGGCCTCCTGGTGATTCTTCATCAAACAAGGGGAATCCCACCTTGTATACTTAGTATCGCCGGCATGCGGGATACCAAACAATATATAAGTACTTAGGGCATGCACCAGCCTAGTGCATAATATCAGAATACATAGTGAGCTTCCTTTCAAGGATACTTAGGTGGTTCGTTTTCCCGCTCAGGGAAAAATCAGAAGCTGTCGATAATACGAGTCATGAAGATTCTAGCAAAGAAGGGAAACAGTTCAAAGAGTCAATTACCTTCTGTCCCTTCAGAATAAATATAACCACACTCACATCGCCTCCAAGGCGCTAAGAATACACATGAAATAATATACGACATCTTGTCGTCCCACAGAGGACTTATCAAGAGACATCTTGACTCTCTTAATCACAGCCCGATACTCTAGTCGGTAATGGCCTCTTCAAAATCGCGCCAGAAGCTACGCATGCGCACTGAGACGCCAGACCTTTTGAGCACAGCTCAAAGTAGGCGGTTTGAAACCATATCAGGCAAAACTGACATCGGTTTTCAAATCAAACCACAGACATAACAGACAAGTGAGATCACTACCCTGTCAACAATCATCCCAACAAAAACATGGATTAATGCCCTTAGACTAGGAAATTAATAATAATGTTCCCAGCTTTTAATCAGGCACTTTTACATACATAGACTCAGCAAACTGACCGCTACAGTGACCTATATGTAAATTAGTGTATGACGTAGGCAATGTCTGCGGCGAAAAAACGAACGGTTAACGTTCGGTGGTCACTGGCATTGGATGTGTTCGTCCTAGTGGACAGGGTGTGTTTAAGAGCTCCATACTAGGATTCTACATTCTATTAATTTATTGTCAGATTATCTACTGACACTACTTCAAAAATGTGTGTTTGAGTTATGTGTGGCAAGACGGCAAACAGAAGGTAGTACGTAATTGTGTAATACACATTAATATTCATGACAATGTCGTTTTGGAATATTTGCAGACAGTTTGACCTCTAACGGCCAGCTGTATTGTTCATCAATGCTTAGGCCTACTGCCAGAGATAATATATTTATTATGGAGCATCATTTTTATACAAATGTCTCAATATGTGAAGTACTCAGTGTTGTGAATGTCGTCAATTAAAAATCGTGTTAATTGTACGATGGACTGAGTGTACTTATTTCAAGTTGGTCTGACTGCATTTACATTTGAATGTTATATATACCAATGCACGACATAACAACATGTGTTACCGATAACATTTAAAACTACCAATGAACAACGAGGTAACACTCATGTTGCGCGCACGTGAAAGCAACACAATTTGGGGTGAACACTATTCACTGACTTCGCAACTGAAACACTATAAAAGGATAACGCTACACACCAAAAATTCAGTTCATTTTCAAGCAGACATTTATGGCGCCTCTATCGATAAATTTAAGGAATATTGCTATTGGCCGACTGCATGCAGGCGAAAGTCAAAGTCAGGTTGCCAGGCATGTAAACGTGCATCAGAGTACCATCAGTCGACTTTGGCACCGGTTTCAAGCCACTGGCTCAGTTGAAGACCGGCATCGCAGTGGATGACCCAGAGTGACAACAGCAGCGGAGGATCGCTTTATTCTGCTTCTTCACCTCAGAGACAGGTTTACAACAGCTTCCTCAACTGCGCAGTCATTGCCTGCAGGAAGTCATGTGTCTGATCAAACTGTCAGGAATAGACTGCATGACGCTGGACTTTGGGCACAACGACCTCACCGAGGACCTGTCCTTACGCGCCGCCATCGCCAAAATCGACTTCTTTGGGCCAACCAGCATCGTCCTTGGGCAGCTGACAATCAATGGAGATGTGTCTGGTTTAGTGACAAATCTTTCTTTTTGTTGCAGCGTCATGATAGACGGCGTAGGGTCTACCGTAGGCGAAATGAACGTTTTACCTAAAATTGCGTTGATGAAGCTCCGCCGCACGGTTGTGGAGGTGCAATGGTGTGGGGAATTATCAGTTACAAGGAAGGAGTCAATTGGTGCACATTGAAGGAGGCTTGAATGCGCAATGATGCGTCAATGAAATTCTTCGACCCCATGTCCTTCCACTTTTGGCTGCCCAAAGGTCTGTGTTTCAACAGGACAACGCCAGACCCCATTGTGCACGGTTGACCACGCAGTTCCTGACTGCCAACAACATTCTCACCCTTCCCTGGCCATCCCTGTCTCCAGCCATGAGTCAGATTGAGCACCTGTGGGATGAGCTGCATAGACGTATTTGTCACCGAGACGTTGCTCTAGCCAATCGTCGTGATCTGTTCCAGGCACTCCAGGAAGAGTGAGCAGCCATCCACAGGCTCACATCAGATGTCTGATCGCATCCATGCCCAGGAGATGCCAGTCGCTGATCGATGCAAGAGGAGGCCACACACCATACTAACGGAAATCCCGTACGCCAAAAAACACTCGTGACCCAGATGCAAAATAACTGTCAATTGATTGGTTGAACCCTAAGGTATTCTTGTGTGCAATTTGAACAATTAACTCATTAAATTAAAAAAGTTATTTAATGTCAAAATTGTGGCTATGTGTGTGCCTTCAGTAGCTATGCGTTTCCTTTTTTGAACAGTATATAACTGTACGTTTAACATTTTCGTTTTCATGTAATGCAAAGCTAAAGCTATTCAGTTTAAATGTAAAGGAAGTTTTATCCCAAGGGATTAAATTTAATTCTCATTGAGGGTAAATTCTGACATTGGATGGTAGAATAGAAGAGGGGGATTGGGGGGGGGGGGGGGGAACATAATTGTGTTGGAAAACGCCATACTCAGAAGAGCGTTTCGTTTCTATTTCTGTTTCTAGTTATTAGTGGTACCAGCAGAAAGTACTATCTCTGGAACCAAGTGAAGGTAGAAATGGACTGACGTTTTGCGAGACCCCATCAAAAGGCGCAGAACCACCTTAGCCGTTACTCCTTGAACGTTGTTGGAACGTGCGGAGCCTGAACTTTGGGGGTTCGGAGACAAACGAGAGCCAGAGTGGAAAGGAACTGACCCAGCGGTATAGAAGAAAGGTACTGAACAAAAGGGTACTACCATTGGCAGCTAAGTGTAGTGAAGTGAATCCGTATGACAACACGCTCAAATTCCCCGCTCTCAACAAACTAGCTATCGTATTTTTTAAATCTATTAATAACTACAGTATTTGAAATGTTTCTGAGGGGCAAGTCAAATTTACCGCCAACAATTTATCTAGTGTATTTGAATTTTTATAAGAAACAAGTAAAAAGTTACCGCCCACCCCTAAAATTATCGAAGAGCATAGTACAAAATTTAACAACCAATCAAATCGTTTCCATTTCTTGTAGTGGTAAGAAAATTTTGGTTGACGGGAAAATAATGCCTATTTTGTGTTGTGGGCCGAACGTAGATAATTTATTTCTTAATAACTAAAGATACTTAAAATGAAAGGGATATTTCAAATTATAGCGCTGATATTGCTTAACATATGAACATAAAGATTCCATCATTTTAAAAAATGTATGGTAGTAGAAAATTTAAGTTAGTGAGATTTTCACATCAGGGTAAGGCCCAAATTAATTACTTAAAAATTACCCAGATTGAAATGCAAAGTAATAACTAAAAGAAAACTATATGAAACGATAGAGAAAAATTGGCCGTTTAATTATCACTTTTGATAATTAAAATCGGTCCACAAATAACTATGATATAAAATATTCAAATTTAGTGAGATCATACAGACACGCTTAGAATCGCATAAATACTAGAATCAAAAATTAACTTTTTGACTTTCTGTCTGATTGGCCGGGTGTACTGCTATAAATAGTAACAAACTTTTGTAGTTTTCCGCCATTGAAATCATAAAAATCACACTGAGCTGACGTATAAAAAAAGACTGTAGACCAAGCCTTTCCCGGTTGGACTGGTAGAGCCGACTAAGAACCTTTTTACAGCCAGTCAGATTGAGTGTGTGTGAACTTATTTACCTGAGGGTTATATCACGAATTATCCTCGTGGCTGCAGTTACTTTAGAAGAAGAGCGTGTGGGATTTGAGAGCTCCATATAAAGCCTGGAGATAGACCACATCTTTTCAGCCAGGAGTCACGGAGTTGGTGATCCTGACCACTATTCAAAGAACTGAAGCAGAAACATTCTGAAGTTAAGTCCTTTAGGAAGGCAATGTCAATTCATCCAAACTCATTCACCCAAATAAACTTAACCACTGTGGGATGATGAAAGTAGTAGACCTTGCAGTATAGGACTAGTAGCAGTATAAATATTAAGAATCAAGAACAGTACTTGTAGTCATTCCAGTAACCCTTTAAAAGATATGGAACAGAGTTTCCAAATTATTTCTTTCCTTATGTAAATAACCTTTCTTGATTTTAATAATTCCTGACCCAAAAGATTGAGGTTCAGGACAATTAAATTGTACATAAACTTTCATACAGCCTTGCCTTATTAATTTTTATTAAGTTGAAGTTCTGTTTGAAATTAATCATTTAATAAAGTAAATACATTTCCCTAGACCCGTAGCTAAATCATTTGGGATCAGTAGGGGTAGCGGTTAGGGACTCAGAGATCATCATCATCATCTACTCTGAGAACTTACATAGCTTGACCCAATCTTGATTGTCTATGCACCCTTGCTCTTTTAAGAGAAGGGGGTATTACTTATAAGACCAGTCTCTTATCTGGCACTATCCTGGTATCCTCTGATACACCTATTTGTCCAGGATAGCCTATACATTTAGTAACATCAAAACCTCTTATGACATGGTGGTGTCCTGTCCGGGATTTCTCCACCATACCCTGGGGCTCTTACTGTAGGGAATAATAAAGCTAATAAAATTAAACAACTTGTGGTGAATTGGATGAGCTGTCATTGACAATAGTTAAGTAAATTAGGTAGTATTTGCTAATTGATAATATAAGTGTTAATAATTTGTGTAAGAGGTGAAAAAAATAATGGCAGAAGACTTGGCAAATTTAGGGGGGGGGGGGGGGGGGGGGGGGGGGGGGGGGGATATGCTACAATTGCAAGGCGGCAAGGGGTGGAGGATTTGGCCTGTCTGGGGGACGCGATGATTAGAGTCGTGGATGGTAGTTTGAGGTTTGTGATACATTTTTTAGATAGAGATGTATAGGAGGTTAGCTGAAGAGAAAAGATTACAATTAAAGGCTTCTAGTAGGGAGAGACTAGGGAAGTTAGGAGGCTGAGAGAGAGGCTGAGGCAAAAAAAATTGCAGATGTAGGTTGAGGAAATCAGATTGCAGATGGAGGCTGGGGGGGGGGGTGGGGGGGGGGGGAAAAAGGAGGCTAAGAAATTGCATGATGAAGACTGGAAAATGAGGCTAGGCAGATGGAGGCAGAGGATAGGCGTTTGCAAAGAGAAACATGAGTTAAGACTAAAAGAAATGGAAAACTTCATGGACATGGTTATAGCTATAATGGTGAAAGCAGCCAACTACCTCTGATTCTAGTGTAATTCAGGGTGCCGTTACATTCCAGTCATGAATTTTCCACTTAGAAACCCATTTCGTGGAGAAAGAAGTTGACATGAGTACATTTATTCATAAATAGATATGAGAGACTAACTAACTAAACTATGGGCTAGAGAAGAGAAAAGTGGAGCAATAAATCTATCACAAGGGGTTGAGGGGAACTACGTATGAAGTTTTCTCCAAATTAAGTAGAAAAAGATTCATGACTCTCTCCACTCCTCGCCCGCTCCAGCGCTAATTTATCAAGTAGCTGCCTAAGAGTAGTCCCTGTGCTCCAGACTTGAGAAAGAAAATTTCTCAGGGGAACATGGAGGTGCCGAGAAGGTTGGGAGGAGATTCCTCAATTTTTGCTGAGAAAATATCAGTCATGCCAGAGTCAGAAGTAGATGTATAAAAAAGAAACAAACAGATAGTAACATAACAACCAAAACCCCACATAATCCAGTTTAAGTTTTATATTAGGGAATCAAACCACAGGAGAATTATAAAACAAAGTTATGATAGGCCTAGATTTGATCCTAGAGACAGAAAACCTTCAGGTAAATGAAAGATAAGACCCTACAGACCAGAAGGCAAATGGGTGTTGTAAAATTTGGTAAGTTAATTAATCATCATACAAAAAGACAGCAGGAGGAGGAAACCCTCCATATTTTCGCTGCAATACCTTAAAACAGGTAAACATGGTGATAGAAGGAACTGTCTACAGGACAGCAAGTACCTACATCATCCCCGGTTATGTGAAGAAGTAGTAATGTTATTGGGGTAACTATCAATCGTGCCCAGTATGTTAACTGGTTTTGGATTTTTTAGTATACGATGTGTGTTTTCTAACCTAGTGACACCCAGATTCTATATACCACAAGAATCAGTAGGTTGTTACAAGGGGCAAACTAAGGGATCCGTAGCATTCAAGACCACTTCCCATTGCAAGAAATAAATGTAAAAACTTGCTATGTGGATGGATTGTGATTAGTGAGCTGAAGTGATAAATGAACCAATCTACACTCACGATATTGGGATATAGATATGTGTTATTGGGAAAGTCCCAAAGACCAGTGATTATGGCAGAAGTACATGACCAGGTCACAGTCAAATGGAAGGAGGAAGATAACCCAATTAATACTCATCCAGAGGAGATGAGGGAAGGCTCAGGATGAGGATTAGTTCGATTAAAGCCGTTGTTTTCAGAAAACTACCAAAAAAGGCCATAACCTCCAACCAAAAGGAGAAATTTTATATATGAAGAAGAATTTGATTGTATAGGAAGGCTGGGACAGGATCAAATGGTCATGGAAAACTATGTTTCTTTTTCCTCGTATATAGGGAAAATGGTTATGGAGGGGATCACATGTTGTATAGACGGGTGACATGGAAGAAAATTGGTTACCGCACCAGCCAAAAGAGCATCTGTGAAATTCCTATTCGCCAGGCGTGAGCTGCGGACAATTGCACACTTTGTGGAGGCCATGTGACCAATGTAAACAAGGGAAAGCCCACAGCGTTGGGAAAAATCATCAGGACCTACACAAGCACGATGTTTAAAAAAGTGTCTGAAAATAAAAAGGAAAAATAAAATATGATTAAGGTAGACATCCGTGGTTAGGAAAACCCCTTTTCACACCCAGTCCTTCCAATAAACGAGGGTATCCATGGCCACTATGCGTATTGTACAATAAATGACCGCAACCCAGTCCCAACCGACAATCCCTTGTTCCGGAATTCCTGGAACTGGACGAAAATAGAAGAGAGGGAAGGTCCCTCACTTTGATAAATGAAAAAATGCGGGGAAACCCCAGAAAAATTGGGTAGTGGAACCGCTTGGTGTATGATAGCAAACTTAAAAAAGGAGAACACAAAAACAAAATGAGAATACCACTATCGAAAATAAAAATTAAGAGTTGCGTGGAGAAAATGTGAAGAATTCTCCACCAATAAATGGGACCAAACGGTGTGCTTGGTATGGTACAGATTATACAAGTAAAACGTGACCTTGTCTTATAGCACCTTTGTCATTAAGGGCTGGGGCCCGCCAACTTTGAGCATGGACAAATATGCTTCCTAAGATTTTCCAACGAGAAAAAAAAATGTTGTCTTTGTAGGCTAGCCTTACTATGTGGTTCAGACAGCCAAAAACAAAATATCCCTCAAGCAAATTGAAATGGGAAAAAGCAATTTTGTAAATTCGTAGGCAATATTTGTTATCAGCATTTACCTTTTGGGTTTGGATGCTCCAGCAGTAAAAATTGTTATGGATCAAACTCAAATATTCGCGAGATACGGCACCAGCGGAGACGTAATAATACAAAGGAAATGTGAAACGCGTTGATAAAAATTTGTTGTGTTGTTAAAGGTGGCACACGTTCGAATAGAACTATTAACGAACAGGATGGATGACAAAGTGTTTTTATCTTCTCCTTTGCTTCCAGGAGGTAACACAATGTATGTTTACGGTGTTAGATGGAACAGTGCAAGGCATTGCTGTATTTTGCTAAGATAATTGAAATGTTAGTGTGTCACCAGTGGAATTGATAAGGATGTTTGTCAACTTCTCTTTGCTAGCAAATGTAAGAGGAACGGAAATGTAGAAGGACATATATGGAAATGAAAGTGCAAGTCGTATTGAGTAAAACGAAATATGGATGAACATGATAGCTTGTTTTTAAAACGAGGAACGACCAGTGTACAGGTTCTCGATTATTATGGTCTGTTTTGATCAAATATGTGATCCATTAAGTGTTAATGAAGGTTAACGCACAAGTTAATTTCGGTAGAATCTGCGAGCCAGGTTTATTTGTCAATTTGATGTTTAAAGTTTTTGACTGCGAGCTATGCAATCTGAAAGTTTATTTGTGGCTTTGTGTGCACTAAAAGCCTGTTGAACATTTTTTTTTTTCATTTTTTTTATTGGCTTTAAATTGTGATGCGTGGAAATGAAAAAAATCGTACCAATTAATTACTGCCTGTGATCATTTGTTTTGTTGTTTGAAAAAGTTCAGCCCTCTATCGTAACTATTACCACACTTTCATTTAAGAAATTATTACTGTGGAATATCTAAACAAACATCAGTGCAATTAGGAAGTAGGTATTGTGAGCAGAAATTAAATTATTAGAAACGTTACTGCAGGATAGATCTTCTCGGTACAAATAAACAATGATAGATTTGAGGTGTATGAACAACGAATGTAATCCTCAGGGTCAGTAATATACATTTTTTTAGAGTATGGTTCATCGACCTAGGCGACGAGTTTAAAGACTCCAAAAAACACCATATCTCAGTTTGCAGATGACGCTGCGATTGGAAGAACGGGAATAAATCTCCCATTCCTCTATAAAACAGTACAAATACAAATAGATATGTATCTCACTGGATGAACAAGAGGGCATTGATTAATCGTTAATAAAAAAAAACACTAGGATGATCTTCAGTAGAGGGAGTGTAATGTAAATAATATAATTGACATAAGCATTTAATGAGCAAAAGTTTGATGAAGCAAAATCAACTAGTTTTTTGGTATGGTACTAGACGAGCATAACAAAACTTGGAAACAAAACATTGACCTATTAGTGCAAAGCAGTTAGGGGACTTATATTAAACATGCTAAGATTTATAAAATGAAGTGGTTGGGGAGCTGACAATAAGACAATGTTAACCTTCTATTAATCACTTTTTACGGGCATACTTGACTTTTGCCTGTGTTGTCTATGATCAGCGCACGCCCCGAGCAATAAGAAAACAAATAAGAACAGTCCAATACCGGCACTGTCAATAATAGCAGGTGCCTCAAAGGGACATCAGAAGAGGCATTAGAAGTAGTTTGGGATTATACCCCTGGGCTACGGAGAAAGAACTGAGAATCCAGTACTGTGAAGAGTGGAAAAGATACAATATCCCAGCACACAACAAACTTTTGATAGGGGTACATTATTAGGCCTCTCTTCAGATAATCCATAATAGATACCGTAAGGTGGAAAAAATGGATGAAGTGGATCATCAACTAAACTTTTTTAATATGATATACAGTGTGTCAGTATAAACAAAGATCCCTTGGGAATTAAAGTGCCGGAAAACAGCCTCCATTATCAAAGTCATAAACAAAATCTAAACGAATATTCAGAAAAATGTAAACGCACTAGGTACATAGAACGGTATATAAATAATGCATAACTTTTATATACAGTGGGGTGAAATGTTGAGAAGGACAATTGGAGCAGGAATAGCTACCTAAATTAAAAAATTTTTTTCGATCAAGTAACAGGTGTAAGTGATTGTTGATTCACATTCATGAAGAATTTAGAAGCAGATAAATCTCGACAGCAGTAGTCGTTATCAGTCGGGAACGCCTTAACCATCTAGAGACAGCTAGTAATCCTGATGGCAGTAAGAAAGATTGAGAGATCAAGATATTGAGAAAATAAATGAGTTTAAATGTATGCTGTACATGGTTGACCGACCTCTAGGAAGTTTGGATCATTATTTCACACTAGCCACGTTTAATATAAATAACTCGTATTTTGCACTGTTGTCATCAAAGTCAAGTTACTCATTAGTGTTGATATCAATCGTCAGTGTCTGCGTCAAGTTACTTTTAGTGTGATATCAATCGTCAGCTGTCTGAGTCAAGTTACTTCTCTCTAGTGTTGATTTCAAAATCGTCTGCGGTTGAGTCTAGTTACTCATTGTTTTTAAATCAAATGTCATCTGTCTGAGTCATGTTCCTATGTAGTGTTGATATTAATCGACAGCTGCCTGAGTCAAGTTTACCTATCATTAGTAGTGATATTAATCGTTCATTTGTTTTTGGTCAAAGCTACTCTTCTGTGTTGTTACAATCGTCAGCTGTTGGACTTAAGTTACTCATCTATTGTTGATATTAATCATCTGCTGTGGAGTCAAGTTCTATTAGTGTTGTAGTATGGTAAGCTTTGTCTGCGTGAACTGTAGTTGCTTTGCATCAGTAAGAAACTGTCTTTGTTTCATCAACAAAGAATGCCCTTAATGTTGAGGTAGTGATACGAACACTATCACACCATCTTCATCAATGCACGTCCAACATCATGTGGCTGGCAATCATTCAAGTTTTGTAATGGTTAGAAACACCCTTGGAATGATCACTTTGACATCGTTTTTAATGTTGGCATGTTCTCCCATGGTGACCAGCTGTAGTTGTGTTTGTATGCTCTTAGGGGCTTTAGTAAGTGTATAATAACTCTTTCATATCAGGAAATATATAAAAATACATAATTGCCTTCTTTTTTGAAATAGATGCCTGGTTTGAAACGTTGCAAACACCGAACCAAATAATGTGACGTAAAAATAATGAGTATTTTATGTTTTACGATTTTATAACCGTTCACCTTGCCACGGGTTAGCAAAGAATTCTAGAACATTGGACACAAGTAACATCCCAGGATTCTGTTTTGTCTTCCTTTTTTACTTATTTATTTATTGTTTTTAAGCAATCAAAAACTCCTCGTTAAGAGATAACCTTTGACCATAAATACGTAGCAATATAAAAATGTGTGTTTTTTCTTTTATTAATAAGCGGAGGGAAGCACGGAAAATTTGATAGAAATACAAAAAAGGCTATTTTCTGATTATGAGAAATGCACTAGTTAGTATGATGAAAATTTTGTTGTGCACATTTAAGACTGAATAATCCAAGTTTAAAAATTATTATATTGTAAGTTCGGTAGATCAGCTAAGTGTCAATACTTTTAATGTGCATTAAGTTGAAATTTTTACATTTTTTAACAATGTGCATAGAGGAAAAAATAAAGGATATTTAAAAAACAGAAATAATTAACAAATATTGTACCTGAAACAAATGTATTGGACGTAATGCAGATGTTTTAATAAATTTATAATGTGAACAAGTAGGTATTCTTTCTATTCAGTTCTGATATTTTGTTCTAACCTAATTGTTTCCATTGGAAGAAACACGCACCTCCCTAATAGTCGGTTGATAATGGAGAGAGAATTATGTACAATTTTAATGTATCGTGACAAGTGTCAATTGTTTTTCCATTGCTCCGGTTGTGTTTTTTCATTATTATTCATTCCTCAAGGCGTTGTAGTTATTAAAGTCCAGATGTGTTTGTATATAATTTCTTTGTAAAGGCTATAGTGACGGGACTCAGCCGCTGCTTACATCGCATCACGTGGGTAAAATATCTTTTTACTTACTTTATTTCTGATGTTCCATTCCAATTCTTACAGGATGTGTTTGATCTTTCGCTTTTAATGGGCGTTTTTTTTATAATTGCTCTTAAGTTTTTGAAAACCGCTAGACTGGTTATCTCACGTGTTTTTTTTATTATTTTAAATGTATTTGTTAGCATTTTATTGTAATGCCCCTGAAAAGGGCTAATCGTTGTAAAGGATACGTGAGCATGGTTGCCTTATAGTCGTCACGTCGTGCGTTTATTTGTAGCATTGTTGCGTATTAGAATGAGTGTATTTATTTTTATTTTTGCAAGTGTGTTACTTTCTATTTATTACAGCTATTATTAATGATTCGACGGCAGCTCTGAAAAGGACCCACGTCTTTAAAAAGTACAACTAGCAAAAATTTAGGTGCATGCTGTGTTTTTTGTTGGTTTCAGATTGTGTTTTTTTCCACCCATACCACGTGGTGTAAGCCGATAAGTGTCATCTTTATCTTAGCTCCAGCTGATTTATGACTTTGTTGATGATGATTGGTCGTAGGACCTCTAAATCTGTAATGAGTTATTCGCTCATTACATTCTTCCATTGGACATGTTTTTATTTTTGATGTGTCAGTGATGATTCTGTCTTCTTGCTTTACGCTTTTGTTTCGTTGGTGAAGGCTGAGTGCTTTCTTTTCTGCACTATATTTAATAGTAATTGTCAGGGTGTGTAGTCAGTTGTCGGAGTTGGAGTTTTGAAGTGTAGTTCCTTTTTACTTGACTGTGTCTTTGTCGTCAAATCTATTTCTTGCCTTAATTTTACGAATCTATAGGCCGAATAAATCACAAACGAAGAAACTGATTTCTCGGAGCACCAAGAGGACATGCACACCATTATAAATGCTAGACGGTGGAGTTGAGCTGGCACGTCCTCAGAGAGACCCTTATACATCACAGGAACAGCTAGCTATGACACTGTCACGGAGAGGGTTGTGTTTAAGTATCTATAAGAGGTATTCATGGACAAAAGCAGGATGTATCAAGGATTGAAAAAAAGGAGTAGTTAGTGCATGATTAGTTAAGAGACTGGTTGCTTACAAGAAGATACCCCCCTTTTCTTTCTGAAATAGAGTTAATGGGTGTATTGTCAACAAAGGTAGCAAGAATCCAAGCTGTATTGAAACCTTCCCAGTGTGTAGTGAGTGACTAAGTAGATGTCCTGCGCGTGTCTAATTTGCGCTTCAACCCTTGTCGGGAGCACGCGCTTTTTGCATATTTAATTCTCCTCCTTTATATTATGAGAGCGATATAAGTATTGGTTTATATTATGGGCTAATTTTGCTAGGGGTACTAATTATGGTCTATATATATATTTATTATGGATTTATATATATAAATACCTTATATACATATATACTTAGTATCTATAGTTTATATTATATATATATATAAATATATATAAATCATATATTATATGTATGTATATCTAACATCAACAAAACTTGGTTACTAAATTTAAATAATTTTAGCAAAATCTGAGTGGTACTTATTTACCAAATTTATTGTACCTATACGGTTCTCTTAATCGGTTAGGTAACTTAAGAAGTAACTCAAAATTGAATTTACAGCATATAAATAAATAAACATAGAAACTTTAATTATCAAACAGAATACTGTACTTCTAAGTTTCAATTTTTATCTACACCGGAGTTAACTAAGGTTATGTCATACAGTTCAATATGAAGTTTGTCACTAAGTTGAACTGTGAAGGTAGTAATAGATACTTGCTGGCCTCATTGGGATTCATTCATACACTGTGTTTTTATTCCTTTTATTATTATTTTTTATTATTGGTGATTAGAGTCTGAGTAGGCGCCCAAGTGGATTTTCTTTTGCCACTTATCTTTTTATGTTGGAAAATCTATTAACGCTCCTGCCATGGACGAACTCGTCTGTGAATTGCCAGGCAGTAGGTATGTGGGTATCTGGCTCCAATGACTGTAAGGAGCACTTGACCTCAGAGTTCAACAGAGATTGGTGATTTCCATTCGTTCTGGTAGTTTGCAGGTTAATACCTTGGAATACATAATAATCAACAACCCCTGTATGGTTCCCAACACTATTCTGTCCTCACACAAAATGGACATAACAAACAGTGTTCAGACATTTGTTGCTAAACATATGCAAAGGGACTATTGTACCTAAGTACCACTCCCAGCCATGATCACTGTGAACTACACTTTCCTTATAAATCCTAAGTTTGATCCAGTTGCCATGATCCGCTTTTACATGATTTGGTCTGAGGTATAAATCCATAAGGTTATACCGTGATCGGACATTTTAACAAATCCTGTCATCCCTTTCTTATGTTCATGAACAGTGTGTCGTTCTTTTAAGAAAATACTCTTTAATTACATTATCAAAACTTACAGGCGTACTTAGGCCCATTCATTGCTCAATTATTCTATTCAATTACAAGGCTGGCTTTTTCCTTAACTGTAACAGATGCTGGCAGCTACGCCTGCACCAACTCGTCCTGTTATTTTTCTAAAACACATACTACACACTTCCGAACGAACATGGATTAATACAGGAAAATTACATAATTAATATATAAACCTCTTAACTCACGGTAGAAGGGGAAAGTTTAAAGTAAGTAAGTAAGTAATTTCTATTTATAATAACTTATATTATATAAATATAAAAAATATTATTACTAAAAAAAAAAATAAAAAAAAAAAAATAAAAATAAAAAAAAAAAAAAAAATAAACTTATGTACATGCTTCTTACACTCAGGATACACACAAGCTGTAACAGGTGTGAATGGTGCAATCTAGATCTGCAGGCAGAAGATGCGGGGTGCAAAGTTATTTGTACTTTTTACATTTTTTCCGCTTCTCTTCTGTTCAGTTGTATTTTCAAAATTTTGTGAACCTAAATTTTGCCCACGGGCAAGGGTAGTTCTGATATACTAGCCACATCCGCGCGTTATTCGCAAAATGGCATGGGGTGAAAAAAGTAGTATTAAAAAATCTCAAAAATGAGGCTTAGTTTTGCTCTCTGTTCAATTAGAAACATTTTTAATATTTGCATGCTTTAAAATATAGCTTAAATTGGGGACTTAACCATTGATGGCAACGAAGCACCTTTCCTCGACTATTTCTATGTTAATAAAAATTTACTATACAAAGAAAGGTTTTTACACAATACCTCTAGCGTAAAATAATTCACGTTGTTGAATTCTATATAATCACTTTCCGGTTATACTTCTTTATTATTTCTAATAATTAAATGGCCATTGTACCATCGGTTACTTAATATGGGATATACGAGTGCGGTATGGTTAGATTTACTCCTAATTATATAGAAAACGTGTGGTGAGACGTTAAATCACGGAAGGAACATGAAGGGAAAGCGAAAGTGTGGCAACCAAAAAAGAACTTGGCGGAGAGGACTATGGGGCCAAGATGCAAATAATGAACCAGGAGCTGGGGCATTGCAATGAATGATGGCAATGACAGGCAAAATCGAAGCAGTTTGTACAATCCCATTTTTATAGGTGGCCACAGCCACAATGGTTAGGGAGAGCACTGAGGCAAAAGTGGTCAGAAGGGGGCCATGAGGGGAAAAAAAAGTTTAGATAGCCCTGGTACAAAATACATTATCACTTATGATACGATAACATATTTCTTGTGATAGATTATGTAAATAAATTACCATATATCAGACGTCTTTGTCCCAATGGCTCCACCTTTGCTTACTTATTAAGTATGCAAGTTGGTTAACGCTGAACCAGGTTACATTCTATATCTGTTCAAATCATAATTGTTTGCCAGTTTATTTTTTACTTTTTCTATTGTTTACATGCATAGGATGGTTTTTCAAAATACTTATTAACTTAGTCCACGAAGGGAAGGTTAACAACTTGCGTATAAGAGCCGTTAACTGATTATCCGAGAGCGTTTGGGCAATGTTGAATGTGACAGAGAGACTATGATGCTGGTAGAAAAGAAAATCAAATGGCGATAACAACAGTTACGACCTCAGCCGTCTGTTTCTGTGTCCCCAGAGACTGTAATTCGCGGAGGAACGAGCGGAGATCAATAGGACTTGTTTCCTCGTTTTGCAAGTCAATGCAGGTCGGTAGTTAGAGGAGAATAAAGTTTCATTCATGAAGGTCTATCGCATTTTTCCCAATAATCGGGCAGGGTGACTTCTCGCAAGGGGCTAGGATTAAGACCTATTTCATATTTATAATTATCTTTAAACTTAATTATTATGTCGCATCAGAATTTTTCGTAAATCAGTTTCGAAATCCTAGACACACTGTAATAGTGGAATTCTTTCGTATTTCGATTGGAGTAGTTTAAATTTTCTGTGGTACGTAAATTTATTATTGCATTTTTGTGATGTGATTTAATTGTTATTCATTCGTCTTTATATTTTCACTAGGATTGTGGGTGTTAATTGACTAGCGAATTAAATATTTTATAGCAATTTTTCCGGCTGTAACGTTAATTAATTATTGCTATCCTAGAAAAGAGATATGTTAATTGAATAGGGAAATGCCATAAGCAAATGTAGTAATGACGAATTATATATTTATTCTATTCACTTAATGTGTTAAATTGGTTAAATGAATGGCAATTTATTTCAAGGAGTAAATAAGAATTATAAGATAGCTATACACTGTGTTTCTAATCTTATCTAAGAAAGCGTGATAATAAATTATACTTTACTCGGGTTTCGGTTAGAATACTATAGTGTGTCTATAGTGTTGTATTTCTTCCTAAAAAGTCAGTAGGGTCACAACCCAAAACCATACCAGCGTGAGTGTATATGTGCGAATTCGGGTCATTAAGTCTTTACTGTACACAAAAAAAAACATTCGTATATTTATATCGGGTTTTCGAAGGTTGACTGTTTGGCCCTCTTGTTTCTCCAGAAAAGTAGAGAGAATTTCCAATAAAATACTAATAAGATAATTCAACTGGGACATATATGATACCAGCTTCTTATACATTATTGTCATTTCATTTTGCCGCTGTGGCGAAGTTTTAAATTTTAATCACTACCGAACTAACGACCACTGTGTTGTGGCGAGGATTTTTTAAGAGAGAAGTATCTACTTGATATTCGCTTTAGTCTCGAGATTTTTGTTTGTTTCACTGTGTACTTAATCTTAGATCAGTATGGTTTTTTTCCTACCTTTACTAATTGGGATTGGGTTTGGTTGTGACATTAAACAGTAACCATAGTATGCGTTCCCATAAGAGGATTATATCAGTCTAGGAGGAAATGGGCTTATTTTGTCTAAACCAAAACCTGGATATGTGGCTTTTGTATCTTGGAGTTATGTTCAAGATGTTATGAAAGCACTTATTAGGGAAGGTGACTGAATGGGCAAGGGTTTTGTCAGAAGCGCGAGAAAGAAGGCATGTGAATTTTATTACTTCTATTATTTTTTTCTGTTGTTATCATTTTCGATTTTTGTTTTCGTTTTGTTTTGCTATTTCTGTTCATTTAAGGATAGATTATTTATAATCTCTGTTCTTTCTGTATAGTAAATATTCGATACCCTTGTGCTAAGCTTTTGAACTTTTGGGGGTTAATAACTTCTTCTAAAGGGATTTTCGTCTCAACAGAGGGAATTGAACTTTTTGTATATTTTTTTAGTATGTCTGTAAATATGATTTTTATATTTGATATGGGAATTAAAAATGGTTGGATTTAAATGTGTGGTTATAATATTTTTAACTTTTAATTACATCGTAATTACTGTGTTGGTTCAGCTGGCCATATACTACTCCTTTACATAGTTTAACGTTTGTGCGTCATGTTTGCCGTCACTTTATCTGTGTGTTATTGTGAGTGGTTATAGTGTATTTATTTATGATACAGAAAGGTATAATGTTCTGATTAAACATATTTCAGCATATGCGTTAGGCTGGTATATGGAGTATCTGATCAATCTGGGTCTGGAATTACTCTTACTCATTTCACTCGCAGATATCGTTTTTTTATCCTTTCTTACTTGAGGTGTAACCTTGACTAGTTAGTTTCTGGGGGGGTCGAGATCTAGATTAACAACCTTTACCATAATCCTACGGACGTCATTATTCTCTTATAACAATGGTATTATACATTTCCGAATATACAGATTACTTTATAGCTTTAATTGGCGCAGGGGACAACAATGAGGCGATTTGGACCGTAATACTAGAGGACATCTCAAAAACAGATATACATTTTTTACACAACCAAAAACATTGGTTATATATGATGATATGTCAAAGGAAACAGATTTATTATACAAAATTAAATGCAAATGGTTTATTCATCCTTTCTAGTAATGTTTTTTGTAGCATCTCTATGGTAAAATATTTTTTAAGTATCTTTTCCAATTATTCAGTTATACAGCAAATGCGTATACAATTTTTTTCGTAATTGCAGCCTTATAAATAGTATATATCATATCTAAAACATCAACGGAAAAGGCGGTGCAACACAATATTACATTAGTAATTAAATATGCTAAGGATACAATGCATCACCACAGCATAGGGGCAGGAAAAAGATGGGCAGAGCACTTACGAGAAACATGATTAATGAACACCAGAGATGCAGTGAATGTACTGAGGCATGAAAATGATCTAGACGTAAATAAGCGGCACGATGGGATGAAATAATACAGCTAGTTAGGGTTAAAAAATGGGAAAGCTCCTGGTCACGATATTGACGGTGTACTCTCCATAGAAAAAAAAAGCAAGTTGCGTGATACTGTGGTTTTCCGGTGCGCTTATGGCCCAGTAGTCTCTTAGACTTTAGCAACCTGTTTAAACGGGAGAGTGGGTTTCCTAATTGTTTAAGTTCAGTGTAGACTATTGAAAGATGATGGGGGTGTCAATGATTGCGGGACTTGTTTTCGAGGGGGTCGAGCTGTATGGTAAATATATGGTTGAGTTATCTTCAAAATAGCTTGTCTTTGTGGCTTTGCTGATCCTGAACTTTGAGTTAGGGAGTTTGAGCTCCAGGCTCTTTTTCCAGGCATTTTTTTCCTGGCTGGCAGCATACAGAGGACCCACTTTGGTTTCTAAAGTTAGAGGTTGGGGACAAGGTTGCGGGTAATAGCACAAAACTGTGCATTCCCCGGTCTTCCAGGGGGTCTCTCAACTTTGCAGAGATTGACAATGCGGTGATCTGCGTTCTGGGTCACCCAAGGGAATCCTAACGTCCTGAACAGAGCAACGTTCCAGATTCCAACAACTGCTACCCCAGCCATTGTAGAAATTCTCCTGCATGCGGATAGTATGAGCCAGTATTAAAGTTGGAGCCAAGTGATCCCCCAAGTCAGTGGGCAATGCTTGGATTTATCTGTTGCTACACAGGGGGGATTGTAGATGCTAGCATCTCTTAACTCTGCACGATAAGTGGACATGGGGACTTAACTGATGTTCAGTACTGGGGAGGCGTTCGGGTACACCAAGCACACAGCATTGAGGCAACGGTTTGCCGTGGGCGAGTAGAATTAAATGCTTTTTAGTTTTAGACGGACTATAACCTAGTGCAGAATAGTAGAACACATTAGCATTAGTTTGGATGGGTTGATGCGACAAACAACCAGAGGGACAGTCAAGAGGAAAGATGGACTTACGTTTTTACTTTGGAGCATTGGAATATGCAGATGTATAGCACTACTAGCACTTAGATCAACACTTCAGGATAAAACGGATTGATGTAATACGTATAGCCAGAGGGGGGAATTGATCATCAATTAAAGAAGACAGAGTTGGGGGACACGAATGTGAGCAAACCGAGCCCATAACAGTAAGAAATAACAACTAGAAGAGGAAACCTTCAATCTGGTTGTATAGTAACACAAGATGGGGTTGGTGTCTTTTCTCTTGTCCCAAGTCATGTATAGAGTCACCGTATCTAACGAGTTGTCGTAGACCTGTTTGTTGTTTGTGGTGTTTTGTCATAAATAATTAATCATGGAGATTGATGATGAGGTTGTTAGCGTGACAGAAACAATTTGGCAACAATAAATTGTGAGATTCATTCGCCATTGTTAGGTGTGAATGGAAAACAAAAAAAAGTCTGTATTTACTATGGTTTTGTTCTGCTCGCTGATAGAGAAACGCTCTCTGCGCAGCTAGTATTCGGAGTTCATCCGGAGTTCTGAGTCTCTGGTCAGGATTAAAGGCGCACACGTTCCCAGAAATGTCAAGCGAGTAGTAACTGCCAAGATGGTCCATCGTTTCTACTTCTACCTCACTTTGTTCAAGAGTTTAGTACCATCCTGGTACCACCCAACAAATGGTCAAAGAATAGAAACGAAACGCTTTCTTGATTATTGCATTTTTCCGAAAATACCTATGTGTGCGCTTCCCCCCCCCCCCCAAATCTTCTTATTCCACCATCCCATTTGAATCAGAAATTTACCCTCGATGAGAATTAAACTTAAATCCCTCCGAGAGAGAAAACTTTTCTTTACATTTAATTTGAATAGCTTTTATATTTACTTTTTACATTTAAATGAAAAGGTTAATGGTACAGATGAATATGTTTACATTTACAATTTCCACTGTTTGAAAAGTGTTAGCAATATAAATTGAATATGTTTTCATTTACATTTACACCTATTGAAAAGCTTAGATACTTTCATTAATTTTAAAAAGACATGTTTACATAGACATTTACACTGGTTTGAACTGTAATTATTATACTTAGAATGTCTTTACAGACGCTGGACCTTCTTCAACAATTACTTCACGATACTCGCGGAACGTGTTTCAGCCACCAAGACATGACAAGTGACGAGAGTGAACTAGTCTATAACCTGTAAAGAACAAGCATCGGTTGGGAGCAGAAACCAACCGACAATATTACTGGTAGCTAAGTACCAATCAAAGCTGCCAAGGTGAACACGCTATTCTTTTAAATCAGAAAGGACTATTTTTTCTCAATCAGACCATTACCTATGAGGACATTTTAAAAACTCAATCTAAATTAAAAACGCACCTTTATTTATTTTACAATTGTTATCAATATTTGACTATTAAATTTTGTTAACTGTTAAATATACGAATGTATTTTTGATTTAGTCATTTTGAGTAAAATACACCCGTATATGTAAGTCATTTTAAATACTTATAACAGAGCTTATTCGAGTAATTATTTTACTGAGTTAGATCTGCTGGGGGATTATCAGAAACGAGGAAATTCCTAACTCATAGAAGGTCAGGAAATATACAAGTTTACACGTTCCTGGATCCTATCAGCCGTAGTACTTGATTTGTTTAAAAATCCTATGAGGCGCCCTAGTAACTGATGCACTTATTCTTCAGTTCACATCGCTGAAGCTAAGAGTAACACTGTGCGAGACCTAGAGACCCTTGAAGACCCTCCGTCGTTCCCCTCAACTTTGGCCACTGCTGGACCATCCCAGAAGAGCAATGCTATTACACCTCTTGACAACATGTATCATTCATTCATTCATATTCCTGAACCTGTCGGTTATCTCAGTACGTGTTTTTGCAAAGTGTGATAATTCCTGATTATGTATGACTCATTCATTTCTCTAAATCTCCTTATGGAGCATGGATCCACCAATACATCTGGTCCACCTTGTAGACAGCCTACACTAAAGCATGGATCCACCAATACAACTGGTCCACCTTGTAGGCAGCCTACACTAAAGCATGGATCCATCAATACAGCTGGTCCACCGTGTAGGCAGCCTGGACTAAAGCATGGATCCACTAATACAGCTGGTCCACCTTGTAGGCATCCTGCACTAAAGCATGGATCTACCAATACAGCTGGTCCACCTTGTAGACAGCCTGCACTAAAGCATATATCCACTAATACAGCTGGTCCACCTAGTAGACAGCCTACACTAAAGCATGGATCCACCGATACAGCTGGTCCACCTTGTAGACAGCCTGCACTAAAGCATGGATCCACCAATACAGCTGGTCCACCTTGTAGGCAGCCTACACTAAAGCATGGATCCACCAATACAGCTGGTCCACCTTGTAGGCAGCCTACACTAAAGCATAGATCCACCAATACAGCTGGTCCACCTTATAGACAGCCTACACTAAAGCATGGATCCAACAATACAGCTGGTCCACCTTGTAGGCAGCCTGCACTAAAGCATGGAACCACCAATGCAGCTGGTCCACCTTGTAGACAGCCTACACTAAAGCATAAATCTACCAATACAGCTGGTCCACCTTGTAGACAGCCTACACTAAAGCAGGGATCCACCAATACAGCTGGTCACCTTGTAGACAGCCTACACTAAAACATGGATCTACCAATACAGCTGGTCCACCTTGTACACAGCCTACACTAAAGCATAGATCCACCAATACAGCTGGTCCACCTTATAGACAGCCTACACTAAAGCATAGATCCACCAATACAGCTGGTCCACCTTGTAGACAGCCTACACTAAAGCATAGATCCACCAATACAGCTGGTCCACCTTGTAGAGAGCCTACACTAAAGCATAGATCCCCCAATACAGCTGGTCCACCTTGTAGACAGCCTACACTAAAGCATGGATATACCAATACAGCTGGTCCACCTTGTAGACAGCCTACACTAAAGCATGGATCTACCAATACAGCTGGTCAACCTTGTAGACAGCTTACACTAACGCATGTGTGGTTTCTGTAACAATTAATGGTACAAGATGAGGTTCCCAGCCACGTGTATGCATTGTTCTGTATTACTCCTCCAGGTTTTGTCTTTTCACATTGGTTGGTGTCATTTTATAAGTTTTTGTACCTTTCAGTAAGTGACTCCAGCCGTCATTTCTGGTTTGATGTTGTCTATTAAACAAACGCGTATTTATGTCAATCCTACATTGTACTTATCAAAATATCTCTTAGGTCATCGGACATCTTGCTATTCTAGGGAGCCATATCGGACCAACGTAGTTTACCATGTGGGATTTTAGTCTTTGACATCTCAGATCATATAGTATACTACAATAATTATATAGCGATGTATGAATATGGGTAGTCAGTGGGACAGCTTTTGTTTTCTGATTTTATTGTGTCTATTGTCACAACCTACATCCTATCTCATCCTATGTAACATTGTTCTCCAGTTATCACGTGCCGATACTTTCTGGTATGTGCCAACTGTCGAGGTTATCTCCCTGCCCACTTTCATGTTCAAGTCTAATTCCGACCCCACTCTCCATTTGTTGGTTTTATTATTTGCTGGTCACATTCTTAGTAATTAGTTATAGTTAGTTTTCTAGTTGTAATTGGAGGTGAGAGTGTAACAAGGTAATTAGTGTTCACGACGCCGACATGTGCATCCAATGAACACTTTTTGTGATACAAGAAGTAAGACACAATGAAGTTATAAATAATTTACGGGAATTACAGTGCGCAGATGTCGACCATTACTAAACACACCACGGTGACTAACACAGGTGACACTTGAAAAAAAATTGCTCAAGACAAGAAGAAAAGAATAAATAAAACAACATAAATACAAGATTAATGGCTTACTTAGTCGTTCCTCTTCTATCATAAGGTGTAGAACATTATGCTTGGAAGAGAGCACAATCTTATTCTATCGTTTGTCTTCCTCCTGGCCTTGATCATTTCTATCTCCTCCGTCCTTCAAGATTGTCTAATATTGTCCTCCTAGTGGGTCTGGGTCGTCCTGGAGGTCTGGATCCTGGCTCTTAAGTTTTCCATGCTTTTCGTGTTAGATAATCTTCTCTCACTCTGCAGACGATGGCCAAACCATACTAATGACACTGGTTATAACAAAACACCAAAAACAAATGAGAATACCACTACGAAAATAAAAATTATGAGTTGCGTGGAGAAAATGTTATGAATTATTATCCACAATAAATGGACACGTGACTGGTATGACAGATTATACAAGTAATACATGGCTTGTCCCATAGCACCTCGTCTTAAGGAGTTGGGTGCACACTTTAGCATGGACAAATCTGCCTTCTACATTTCCAACGAGGAAAAAATATTTTGTCGTTGTAGCTAGCTTTACAGTGTTCAATTGTGTGATGAATTTACCGTGATACAACGACGTTAAAATATCACCAATTATAAGGTAACATGTAGGGATAAAAATAATGCGTAAGATACTAGGAGACCATGCTTGCCTATGCCAGCTAGTTCCTACCGCCATTGAAACTAACTAGTTAGACATGCAGACGAAACGGTACCCCCTTTTAGACTGGAGGGGAAACGGAGATAAAAATCATTATGACGGTCTGAACACGTGTTTTTGAAACTTAGAAAGGCAAAAAAAGACGTAGGCTGTCGGTAATTCACAGCCACGAAAATTGTTGAACCTTGAGTATGGTTGACTTTCGGCAAGTTCACAGCCACGACAAATTGAACTTTGAGTATGGTGTGCTGTCAGCAAGTTCACAGCCACGAAAAAATTTGAAACCTTGAGTATAATTGGCTGTCGGCAAGTTCACAGCCACGAAATATTCAACCTTGAGTATAGTGAGCTGTCGGCAATTCACATCCACGAATATTGCACCTTGAGTATGGTTGGCTGTCAGCAAGTTCAAAGCCACGAAAATGTGAACCTTTAGTATGGCGGGGCTGTCGGCAATTCACAGCCACAAAAATTGAACCTTGAGTATGGTGGGCTGTCGGCAAAGTTCTTAGCCACGAAAATTAAACCTTGAGTATGGTTGTCTGTAGGCAATGTTCACAGCACGAAAATTGTTGATGTTCAGAATCCTGGTCACGGTCACAAGTTCACCAACACCAGATGTCACAATTTATGGGAACGGTCACCTGAGAGACCTTTCACTGCACATGTCACCAATTTCTATTTGTTGGCCCGTGTGTTTTTTTGCGGTGATCGTTTTATAGTGTTAGTAATGTTAGTGGTGGACATCCGAGATGGTTGGGTGAAGACCAAGGTATCTTCCACTGGCAGTCGTGATATATTAATTGTTGTGAATGCTGTAAAATATTCCAACTTCAGCATGCCTGACCCCAAGAATCCAGAATACGACAGCATACAGATACAACTTGATGGAAGTCACTGTTTGGAAAAGGTTATCAGTTTTGTTTATTTTATTTGGTTCCATCATCACAATCTGACATGCATCCTTCTGGCAATTAGAAACTATACAACCAGTTCCAACAATCTGACATGCTTCCTTCTGGCAATTAGACCCTATATAACCAGTTTTAACAAGCTTTGCTAAATAATTCTGAAGAGTTCACCCCTGGGATCCCTTTGATTTAGGCATTGGTTAAAGTCCTTTGTTTTGACTTTCGAAATAACGCTTTTAGCCTCCCTTCTATTCTCTCACGTCCTTCACTAAAACAAACTCACCCTTTTGTTTCACATTATCGAGGTTGACCAATATGTTGCAATACCTTTTTCAGAAGCCCCGCGGTTATATAACTGTTTAATACCACCTTCATTCTAGAATCTTTCAATTTCATGCTTCGTTCTTTCTTTCCATGCTTCCGGTGTTCACCCCTGTCCATTGTCGATCTCCTTGTCTCTCCGTCATCGTTGTCTTCTGACGTGTACGCTATCTTTTTTATTTCTCTCACCGTAACCAGCATAGAGAGTATACTTTCCTTCTCATAGGCGACCCATTATTTTCTATTTTAGACGTCATGCCGAAAACGTATGTCACTATTCTGTGACAAGGGTTATTACCAAATACGAGTCAAGGAGGAAATTAAACCCCTGCTAGCTTTTAGCATCAGTGAAGAACATTTACACTTTCAACGTTCTGTCTTTGGTTCGCACAACGCACCAGGAGTGGCTTCACCAGAATGATGAAAAAAGCTTTTAGAACCTTTGCAAAGTCCACATATCCACAATTTCATGGACGATCGATATACTGATCGCAACGGATAGCTACGAAGAACATATTGCTATAGTCGCTATGCTACTTTTTTTTTCGCTGCAGAAGACAAAAGGAAGTTGGCCTTACCGCCCGTCCTAGCAAATGTTTAATCGGCTTTGAAATGTTTGTCTTCCGGGTGTGTTTTTTTTTTTATGTGGCCAGTTGCCAAAAAAGTAGAGCAAATACGTGCATTATAGAGGCCTAAAACAAAAAGAGACACACGTTCGTTCATATCACTGTTGTGCGTACTACCAAAAGTCCCTCGTAGTGAAAATCTATTTCTTACACCTTTATTCTCACATATTTATAACTATCGCCTCTGCTCAGACGGGACCATACATATCTTCTGACTATCTTTATAAATTTACGACAGGACACAACAACAATTGAGAATACCACTACAAAATATAATTTATTATTTTCGTGACTACCACGGTCACACAAAAGAAACCAATAGCAAGGGATCCAGATCTCCAGGAATACCCAGAGTTCACTGAGGGGGTACAACATTAGATAATCCCTGAGGGACGAAGACTGGACTGGAAACCAGGCCAAAACGAAACACAGTCACAGGATAATATATCCGAGAAGGCTTGACATCATTTCTCACTACCTAAGGGATCGGGGAGGAGTATATTATTATTGAATCAACTGGTTCTGAAAAAAATCCATCAAAAATATTCCCTGTACTATAGGGTTTGAACCCGGTACTTTAGAATTAGAAGCGGAAGCACACCTCATATCTACTCCAGCCCCCAGTAGAGTAGAAGAGGAACGACCAAGTAAATGAACAAGTGTTTAAAAGATTGTTGTAGTGCGCTATTTAGCGCCAATAACACATTTTGTTGTGCTCATCTGCGACTAGACCAATTATTGCTTAAAAGTAATTATCATTGAAAGTGGCAGAGGATGCAAGTGTTGACTACTTTTAACAACTGTGCATCAAACTTCTTATTATTTTCAAGTACTTTTATTCTAAACATAGGAAACAAAACACGTTTCAATCATTTAACACAAGTACTGATCAAAATAAGAGAATATTTTATGCGTTACATAATTTTCTAAAATTAATTGACAAAAATTAAATAAAATAATGAATTCCTGTTTTTTAGTTGATACTTTTTTAAATAATTGAATTGTTCCCCTTTGGAAGTAAATAGAATGTATTCCCCTAACTTTCTATTTTCTCTCTGCTGCTGTTTAAAGTATCACGTGGTTAAAGTTTTATTTTGTTTGTTTCACTTTTGTCTAAGATTCAACATCCGTCAAAACCTGACAAGAGGTGTGATCTCTTGGTCATAAGTGGGCTATTTTTGACCGCTGGACTGTTATCTCTGTCCTTATCTTTTTTTTTAAAATTAAGGGGGAGGGGGTGGGGGGGGGGGGGGGGGGGGAGAAGACGGGAACTTTTATTATCCAGGAAAAGTCTATTTCTGTGAAGGACCGCTAGCTGGCTGTCTGGACCGTACCGTCGTAGGTTTATTCGATTGTTGCTGCTTACTCAGTTCATATACTTATTTATTTATTTATTCTAAGTGAAATGATTTTACCTCTATATCCTATTATTGACTAGTGTAATCAACGTGTTGTTAAATGTACTACTAGCTGAAATGAAGATCCGTGTGTGTGTTTTGTATTTCTCTTGTGTCTACCGATACAACTGATTCTGACTTTGTCAATGATGATTTGACGTACAGTGTCTAAAATTGCAATACGTATTTCTTTCATTTGGATGTGTTTATTGTTTGACTGTGTTGCTTTATTTGATATGTCAGTGATAAATTGTCTTCTCTTGTTCTACGACGGTTTTTTTTTTGTTGGTGGATGTCTGTTTTACTTTTCTACAGTATGTATATAACTGTAGTCTCTGTAGACAGACGTCAGAGTTGGGGTTTGATGTGTAGTTTCTGCTTACTTGACAGCGTGTTTTTTTTTTTTTTTTGTCAAGCTATTTTAATGTCTCAGTTAAACGTTTCAACAATCATTCTCAGACCACTATGACACATATTAAAAATTTTCATAAAACATATGTGATAGCGTTTGCAGTTTCTGCTCCCAGTCAGGACCATAAGTACGAGGGGCGTTCAGAAAGTAATGCACCACATCGTTTTTCTCAGGAGCTGTTTATTCAAAAAGCATGAAATGTATACACAATATGCATGGATATGTCATGTAAACATCAGTATTATTCAAATATATCCCCATCAACTTGTACAGCTTTATTCCAGCGCGAAAAAAGTGCATGTATTTCTAGAACCGTACCAGATATTGTCTTGATCATGTAGCCATTTCTTCGCTGCATGAATCACTCCTTCATCATCTTCAAACCTTGTCCCACGGAGTGCATCTTTAAGTGGACCAAATAGATGAAAATCAAAGGGTGCCAAATCGGGACTATAGGGTGGATGGGGTAGTACAGTCCAACCCAATTTGGTGATTGCTTCCCGTGTTGCCAGACTTGTGTGGTCGCGCATTGTCGTGAAAGAGAAGCAGGTCTGCTGAATTCTTGTGCGGCCGAACTCTGCGAAAACGTTGATTGAGGTTTTTCAATGTCTTAATGTAAGCTTGCGAATTGATTGTCTCTCCTCTTGGCATAACGTCCACAAGAATCACACCTTCAATGTCCCAAAAGACAGTGATCATGACCTTTCCAGCTGAAGGAATTGTCTTGAATTTCTTTCTTCTTGGTGATTGCGGATGATGCTACTCCCTTGACTGTCTTTTTGTCTGAGGTTCAAAATGATGTGCCCAGGTTTCGTCACCTGTAACGATCTTAGCCAAAAAGTTCTCTCCATCAGCATTGACGCGCTCCAACAATTTAGAAGAAATTGCGTTCCTTTGCAATTGGTGGTCATTTGTGAGACTTCGAGGAACCCATCTTGCGCAAACCTTAGAAAATCCGAGAGTTTTTATAACTGCATTTGCACTACCAATGCTGACTGACAGCTGTAAGTCCAATTGTTGAGTAGTGATTCGCCTATCTGTAAGTGTCAGAATCATCATCATGTGACGTATTCTTTCCAGAACGTTGTCTCATTACAGCTGCTCTGAACGCATCACGATTCTGGGCAATCGACCTGCATCAGCCAAAGACAAGTTCAGACTCTCTGTGATGTCCTGGGTCCACCGTCGTCTAGGTCGACCCCTTCCCCTTTTTCCAGGGACCATGCCTTCCATCAGTGTTTTTTCCAGACTATTATGTCTTTTTATATGACCGAAAAATTTCAGCTTCCTTATTGCGATGGTATTTAGGAGCCAATGTTCCTGTACGTTTAGTGAGTGCAGTACTTCTCTGTTGGTCTTTTTTTCTGTCCAGGGTATTCTCAACATCCTTCTGTAGATTTCATTTCGAATGATGTATATCTTTTTTGCAACTGTTTTATTGAGTGTCCAAGTCTCGAGCAGCCGTATGTTGCTATTAGGGAATATACATGCTCTGATCAGTTGTGTGTACCCATATCTGAAAGAGCTAAAGGGGGGCGTGGGTTGCATTGTGGCCCAAAATCAAAAAGATAGTATCAAGGGATGGAACTTTGTCTCGGAGCGCATTATGGTTGTAAAACTAAAAGAAGGAGAAACCATAGTCAACCTGGTCATAGTGTATGGGCCACATGAGGATGAGAGAGCAGAGGTCAAGGAGGAATTCTTCGAGCTGCTTCAAAGGACAGTGGATGACTGCCTAGATGAAGTTATCATGCTCGGAGATTTTAATGCCAGAGTTGGAAATGACCATGCTAGATGGGGTGGAGTTATCGGAAGAGATGGAGAAGATACTCTCAATGACAATGGAAAGCGACTCCTTAGATTCTGCAGTGAGCAGAATCTGATCATTACAAACACAAAGTTCCCCCATAAGCGCATACATGCATACACTAGATGTGAACCAACAAAGAATGAGAAGTCAGTGATCGACTATGCCATTGTTCGGAGAAGCTCATTCAAATATGTCCGAGATGCTAGAGTCTGGAGGGGGCCAGAGATTGGAAGTGATCACTACCTGCTTACAATCAAAAAACAACTGAAAGAGTTGCTCAGCCTAGGAACTGCCCAACATCACGCAAGAAACCAAGTAAACGAGCGGGAGAAATGAGCATTAGGACCTACAAGCTGAAAGAGCCAGAAATTAAGACCAGATATCAGGGGCTTATTGCTGCAGCGGTGAGCAACACAGAAGCACGACCTGATGACTTGGAAACCCTCTGGAATAAATTCAAGGATATCATAAAGACAGCGGCTGCAGAAGCATGTGGTGAAGTCCGACTTGGGAACAAGAGAAAGAGGACACCTTGGTGGACAGAGGAAGTCAAAGAGAAAATAAGAGAGAAGAAAATGGCATGGAAACAATACTTAGGAGCTAAAAACACAACAGGACAAATGGAAAAATATAGAGAATATGTGACACTCAGAACAGAAGCAAAGAACAAAGTGGTAGCAGCAAAACAGAAGTCCTGGGAAGAATTTGGAGAAAAGCTAGAAAAAGATACACAAGAAAACCAGAAATTGTTCTATAAGACCCTAAAGAACATGAGGAAGGAAAAACAATGCCCTCTTAAATTTATAAGGACAAGCAAGGCAAATTGCTTACTGCCCCGAAGGAAGTAATGGAAAGATGGAAAGAATATTTCTCAGAACTCCTGGATGGTGAGCATGGTGAAGCATCAGAAATGATAACCACTAGCACAGAAGAGAAAACCAATGATGGTGAAGATGACATAAAGATGGAAGAACTGAGGGCAGCACTAGAAAATCAAGATGGGCAAAGCAGCAGGGCATGATGGTATAACACCAGAAATGGTTAAGTACATGGGAGCATCAGGCGACCTATTACTCCTAAAGGTCCTACAGGCAGCATGGTGCAACAAGACCATACCAAGGATTGGGAGATTTGCCATCATAACACGATTTTTTAAAAAGGGTGACAATCGACAATGTGGAGGAAAACCACAGAGGCATATCCCTTCTCAGTGTCCCTGGTAAAATCTACTCTAGAATCCTAGAGCAGAGACTCCGATGCCTAGCTGAGCACAATTGGATGAAGCCCAGTGCGGATTCCGAGCAAACCGAAGTACTCAAGACCTAATCTTCACACTCAGGCAGCTGAGTGAAAAGGCCCTTGAGTACAAGAGTGAGATCCATCTTTGTTTCATAGATCTGGAAAAGGCGTTTGATTAGATCTGTCATCAGTGATAATTGCATTATTTTGGCTACCTTCCACTAGTCTCTATCACTTTTGTCGTTATTGTTTGTGTAAGATGATTCGTTACTTAGGTGCGAATGATGCGCCGCCCTTTTGGCGATCGAGAAGATGTCTTCACATATGTAATCTTAGAGGTAAGTGTATTTCTGTCTTCTTCTTTGTTCTGGACTGCTGGTTTTGGAGGTAGACTAATGAACATCGGATTTAATGAACATCGACTTGCGATGGCGCTTTGATGAACCTTAAGAATTTATTTTAAAATTCACCTATCTTATTGTTGACAAACCTATTTTATATTACCAAACCTACACTTTTTTTCTTTGTTGATGTGATCACTGGCCCAAGACAGTATACATGTTGTTAGATGTGTAGTGCGAGCGTATGATGAATTGAGTGTGGGTGCGAATGAAGGCGCGAATGTGTTTAGGCTCGTATAGATGTAGATCCTGCAACCCATACTCTCACATGCAGTAATCAAGGATGCTTTGACACTGCAGGCATGTTTCAAGACATTTATTGACGGGAACACACATAGTATCAACAGGAACAGTCAGTGTAACAAGGTCATGCTGACCTGACATCGATAGGTATACATTTGGCATTCAAAAAGGTAAACATCAGAATAGACGTGCATGGTCAATAGCAAAGTTCTTCAATAATGACAGTTCGTAGCGTCGCCCTTGGCGTCTCTGACTAAACGCGTCAGATGCCTTAGTTACTTTGACACACAGGTGCAACTTGGCACTCCCCGCCAATTGCACATATCAGGCTGTAGTATAATAGCCGAAAGCACAGGCCTCGTTCTGACGTCGGCCGTGTACTTCTGTTAAATAGGTTATCATCAACCCTGCAGTAATACTTATTGTAGATAGAAGTTCCGCCAATCTGCGGCTCCCACAATATATCTTCGTCACTGGATTTCTGGACAATATAAGACTAACAGTCTTGGATGGCTACCTCGAGCACAAATATATAAGTTCTGAAATGGCGGATCAGTGAACTGCTGTTCACCCTAGGTAATCCTTTACATGTTCTGCCACCGAAAAGCGTAATAATGCATAAAGGTCGGTATTACCTGGCAAATGAATCCTCAGAACATCACAAGGAATTCTGTCGTCATCCCGACGCACAGAGATTCACTGGGGGAAAACTGCCATAGCAGTTACTTCGAAGATTCTCCCCGAAAAACAATGGACTCTTGGTCCCTTCAGAAAAACAGGACCTCCCGGCTTCCCGGAAGTATATCTCACTCCCGCTTAAAAAAACCTTCCCATAGGCCTACGCCGAACTGTCAACCTCTGACCCTAAAGGTCAAACACAATGAATGAATAAACAAGGGAAGACAACCCCTAATCAACCTGACATCGCAGGTAAAGACACAATTATACTTATGATACAAACATAAGCAAATAACTTGACAGATGACTCCGTCGAAAATGACAGCAACATTACTACCACCCCCCTGTAAAAAAAAAAATGCAATTTTTTTTTTTTTTAATATGTTCATGAGCAAGATAGCACCAGTATCACTTCTGTGCTCATGCAAACAATGAACCTAATATCAGGTACAATAGAAGAGGGTACAAATCATCCCCCAACATAGGAGAAAATATTTCCTTTAAGCCAAACAAACTAAGGGATACCATTCAAGAAACCTAAGTTGCTGGCAATACCAATCATATATCAAACATTACTAAATAATATAATCATAGCAATATACAAATGTCAATGCTATTTTAGCAACATATCACTGATGGATGGACAAAATGAAATTTGTTAAATTATCTAAACATCATCCAAATACATTTGTATTACAACATATTATGATATTAAGGACAGACCTAAGTCTGAAAATATATCAGGAAAAAAGGACACAAGATTTAACTGGAATCATGTGGGCATCTAGACAATATGTCCGCCATCACATTATCCGAACCACGGATAGCTCGCACCGTGAAATGGAAAGGCTGAAGAGCAATAGCATAACGAGTAGATCTCGAGCTCTTCAAATCCTTACTTTGCATAGCCGTAAGAGCTTTTTGGTCGGTTTCCATAAAGAAATGCGCGCCCAGAAGGAACCTTTGTAGCTTAAGAATGGACCAAACCATAGCCAACAATTCACGGTCCAAAACCGAGTAATTCCTTTCTGCCGCATTCAGCTTCCTAGAAATATACATTACAGGATGCAGAGTTCCTGAATATTCCTGCATTAGTGCCGCTCCAATCCCAGTGGAAGAGGCATCACTACGAAGGACAAAAGTCTTATCAATCGTCGGTAGTCTTAAGATAGGATGAGATGAGAACAAATTCTTAACCTGATCCAATGAAGATTGGCATTCTTGGGACCAACGCACCATATTAGGAGAACCTTTTTTCAATAACGTTGAAAGTGGTGCCATAATGGAGGACAGATTCTCAATGAATCTTCCATAGAATTGTATCAATCCCAAGAGACTACGCACTTGCTTTTTTGTCTTCGGAACCGAGATATTTAATATCTTTGAAATGTTTTGGTCCTCTGTCTTCAACAGACCATGACCAACTCGATGACCTAGGAAGGAAATTTCACTAAACCCAACAAAAGCTTTAGAGGGTTTAGCAGTCAAACTATGCTCACGTAGAGTAGATAGCAATTCCTTTAGACCCACATAGTGTTCTTCCCAAGTATCGCTGAAAAGACAGATGTCGTCTAAATATGCAATGACATCTGCACGATCTGATAGAATTCGTCGCATCATGCGCACGAAAGTCGCTGGGGCGTTCATAAGCCCGAAAGGCATAAAATTCCATTGAAACAGACCCCTAGGTGTCGAAAAAGCAGTGAGAGGTTTGGCGTGTTCCGTCAGTGGGACTTGCCAATAACCTTTCGACAAGTCTAGTTTAGTAAAGAATTTAGCTTTAGAAAGTCTAATAAGTAGATCATCTAATAACGGCATAGGTTCAGCATCGAACTTCGTAACTTGATTTAATTTGCGATAATCAACGCAAAGACGTATGTTATTGTCTTTCTTTCGAACAATAACTATCGACGAAGAATAAGCTGAAGTGGATGGTTCAATTATTTGTAGTTGAATCATTTCATCCAATTCTTTCTCGACTTGTGCTTGAAAATGAATAGGTATTGGGTATGGTCTTACTCTGATCGGATTACGATCAGTAAGTATGATGTCATGTTCTATGACATCTGTGTGTCCAGGAATGTCGGTAAGGACATCCTGATATGATTGTAACGTAGAGGATACTTGACGCTGTTCCTCAAAAGACAAGTTGGAAGAGACTGTAACGTCTCTCCACGATTCCGTTGAAGTAAGTGGAATCGCAGGAAGAGGTAAGTTCACGTCAGAAAAAATAGTTTCCTCATCCTGTATAACGGACAGGGATGAGATGTGACCATGTTGAACTGGAGAGTCGTCCGTCGCCTGGAAAATAGGCTGTAAATAGTCTGGACGTTCAATAAAACTCTGTTAACATATTTATATGGAAGGTTTTATGCCTTCCATCCACATCGACAATATAGTCGACATCAGAAATTTTCGAGACTATAGTGTATGGACCCTTCCAAGAAATGAGAAGTCTATTCTCTCTTGAGGGCAGTAAGACATATGCTTTGTCTCCAGGACAAAGTTGACGTAGGCGTCTTTTCTTATTAGCAAATCGCCTAGCTTTTTCTTTCGCAAATTCGGAAGATGAAGTTGCTAACCTGCACGATTCGATAATCTTTTCTCTAAGAGCTATAACATATTCATATGACGATTGTGTATCATCGTCAATATTATCGGAAGTTATCAAATCGTGTAACAAGGACATTGGCCCGCGCGGTTGCGCGCCAAAGACAAGTTCGAAAGGAGAAAACCCTGTATGCTCGTTGGGAACCTCTCTATAGGCAAAGAGGACTGCAGGTAAAACCCTGTCCCAATCTTCAGGATGATCCTCCGTTATCTTGCCAAGTAAGTTCTTTAGTGTCCTGTTAAGACGTTTCTACCAATCCATTGGACATTGGATGATAAATACTACTGAGAGACCTTTTAATGTCTAGCGTAGCCATTACCTGAGACATAACGTCCGAAATTAACTGAGTGCCGTGATCCGACAGTATTTCTACGGGGAATCCCAGACGAGAAAATACGAGCCAAAGAGCATCAGCGATATCGACAGTTGATATGCTCTTCAGAGGAATAGCCTCTGGCCAACGCGTGCACATGTCCACGCAAGTGAGGATAAATTGGTGTCCTCTGGCTGACTTAATTTTGAACGGACCAATGATGTCTATAGCCATTTTCTGAAACGGCCGAATCGGAATATCTGCAGCCTGAATAGGAGCAGCATGTCTCGGACCCCTAGACTTGACCTCTTGACAAATTTTGCAAGATCGGCAATAAATTCGGATGTCTTTATTCACGAATGGCCAAAAGAATGACGCAAGGACTCTAGTTTTAGTTCTGGAAAAACCCATGTGTCCCGCACACTGAGAATCGTGTGCATGCCGAAGAATTAAGGCTCTCATACACTTAGGCACAAGAATTTGCGAATGCATAGACTTGTCCGAGTGTTGTACCATTCGTACCAATATACCATTCTTCATAGTAATATACGATTTGTGATTCGTATTTTGATTGGGATCCCCTTTCTTTGCCAGAAGGAAGTATTTCTTCAAAGAAGGATCCTCTTCTTGACGTTTAACAAACGAGTCATGGGAAATCACCAAGTGCTCGTCTTGGCTATCAACTTCATTACTATTATCAGATGAAGTTGGGGGGATTAAGAGCTTGAGCTCTTGTCACCACTGCATTGACCGTTTGAATGTTTTTTTCTTCCCAACTAGAAATTTGTTGCGGGGTGCATTCTTTAACCCCATGAATACGACCGATTATAAGATCCGCAATAGGATTAGGAAGAAGACATGCATGGACATCTCCTGTGAAGAAAGGAGTGTCAATCCTAATAATAGCAGTAGGATAGCTTTCCATAGTACCACCAAATGTAACACATTTGATTGTTTTTCCAGTGGCACAGCAAGGATCTATCAGAGACTCCTTAACCCCGACGGTAGTACATCCCGAATCGAAAAAGTACTGAGACTAGCCTATCATTTATTAGACCTTTATCTAAGATGAGAGATCCTCTCCCATCATGCGCAACTGTAGCAGGTAGAGCAGGAAGAGGGTGACCACAACTTAGCGTAGATACAGTCGATGAATCGAACAATGTTAAGCATTGGGGGCATTCAGTTGCTCTCCCAAAATCGAAAGCACAACCAGTGATAGCCCTAGAGTTACCACTATCATTTGCTGTATAACAGGCTCCATCAAACTCTTGTTGTGCAGAGTTTGCCTGTTGGTAAGGTCTTTTCTTGTTAAACCTAGGTCTACCTCGATTATCATTTCCCCTGTAATTATTTTGACTATCATTTCCCCTGTAATTATTTCGACTATCATTTCCCCTGTAATTGTGATCATATTGTCTATTGTACTCATCATTCCGGTTTGAATCCCGGTTTCTAAATTCACCATCGTCATAATCTTGACGTCGAGAATGATTACCTCGAAAATTTGAATAGTTATTATTTGGATAGCCTTTGCGAAAGTGTCTCAAATTATTACCACTAAAATTACGAGAACTACCATCTTGTCTCCACTGCATAGACGAAGAACCATCATGTGTTGGATTACTCCGCTTCTGAGTGTATTTTTGATTACTTCCCCTATTCCAATTTTGTTGAGCACCCTGAAATTTTTTTCTGAAATTAGGGCCATATGGTGTTGCCGAAGCAGCTGGCAACCCTTCTTTCACTTTAGAATTGCTAACTGTAGCATGGGGATGTGCTGTGGCATACTGACAACAGTATTCCTCCATTTCTTTTAAGTTTTTAGGCTTACGCTCATGAAGGAATGCAAGAAAAGAATCATTAACAGATGACAAAACCTTATCTCGCAATAATAAGTCCATTAGACCTTCATATGTTTTCTCAATCTGAGACAACTCAACCCATCGTGTAAATGTACGACGTATCTTTGTAACAAAATCAGAGAAATCTACTCCATTTTCTGGCAACATTGTCCTAAAACGAAGACGATAGTCTTCTTGTTTTAGTTGATATTTTTAGCAGTGCTGCCCTGACAACATCATAATTAGTCCTCTCATGTTCGTCTATTGTCATAAGAGTAGTCACTGTGTCACCTGTAAAAAATGGCATCAGTTGTTCAACATATTTTTCCTTTTTTATGTTATGCGTATCGCAACAAAAATTGGAATCTATCTAGATAATCTGCTACGTCATCCTTTAAAGGATTGAAATGAGGCAATTTAATCCTACTAACAAACTCCCTTGTCGTACTCGAAGTTGTTTGCTGAGCACCCATACTCGCCAATTTCAATTTCTCTAACTCCAAAGTTGCGAGTTTTTCATCAAGTTCCATCTTCTGTTTTCTTTCCTCATGTTCCATTTTTCTGCTTTCAGCCTCAGCTTGAGCTTTCCTCTCCTCTGCAGCAGCCTCTTTGTCTAATCTCTTTTGTTCCGCTTCTTTGTCTAATCTCCTTTGTTCAGCTTCTTTGTCTAATCTCTTTTGTTCAGCTTCTTTGTCTAATCTCTTTTGTTCAGCTTCTTTGTCTAATCTCTTTTGTTCAGCTTCTTTGTCTAATCTCTTTTGTTCAGCTTCAAATCTCCTTTCCTCCACCTGCATCTGCAATTTCTTTTGTTCAGCAGCAATATCAGCTTCTCTGTCTAGCCTTTTTTGTTCAGCAGCTGCTTCTCTTTCTAATCTCTTCTCTTCAGCCATAGTTTTTTTTTCCTCTGCAGCAGCCCTTCTCTCTTCAGCAGCTAATGCTTTGTCATACTGAGCAACAGCCCACTGTTCTAACTGTTGACCAGTCTTATCAAGGGCTCTCCCTTGTGTAATAAAGTAGTCCAATGTAGACATCTTGTCTACTGAGATCAGTAACTTGCAGAAGCAAATATATTAAATTATCCCACTTTAATGGGAGACAAGTCTGAAATGATAGACTTGTATACTCACTTCGCTTTCTTTCACACTCTTAGTCTTGTTTATAATGTACCCAAAAAATCACTTGAGTACCTGTGGAAAAAAAAATTCCCTTATATCCCACTCACTATGGGCACAAGTCTTTTTTATAAAGAACTTGAATATGTATTTCACCTTGTCTCAATCTTTGTAGATAACAAGTCTTTTATCAAAGAACTTGTATAAATATCTTATATAATATTTTATTAAGAAACTCTATATGAAGAGTCTATCTTATCAATAATATCAAAACATGACCAAGTATGTGTATGTAGACTGTGTATGACAGTAATGTAGTACAAACAAAAAAAAAATACAAAGACAAAGATACAAAACAATACAAATGGCAACACTGTTTTAACCAAAAATGTGTAGAGAAATACACAAGAAAGGAGAGACCTACAGAATACAAACAAAACAAATCGACAATCAAAACTGAAAAACAGACAAAATATTACAAAAACAACGTTAAGTACAATTACATCACAGCTAACATCAATAGCGACCAATTGTCACTAGCAAATTTCCAAATTAAGAAAATTTGCACCTACAGAACGCTTACAGTAAGCCTCGATCAAGTGGCATATTTACCGTAAGACCCACCAACCGAAAAACCCGCAGAAAAATACAAAAAAAAACAGTAGAAGTAACATAAACATATAGCAATCAATTTCAATGTGTTGCAGAACAAGTTCAGTCACAGCTGAAACTAAAATAAATTCCTTGCTCCTTGCGAACACAGAAACGAAATGTCAAACGCGCACTGAACGTCAAATCCACTGTAACATAAAGTGGTATTCACGAACCAAAGTTACTATGACCTTCTCAAATTAGCCTTGCACATTGAATGTTTACTATTTCCACGTACTGTTTACAGACACTTGACCTCCAACAATGTAGCTTGAATGCTCTGACCTAGAAAAGTCTGTTGTTGAATGAAACGTGTAACAACCAGCAGTACTGTTTACAATAGGAACCCGCCTTCTATGCAGTTATGGTCCACGTAGCAAATGCCTAGTAGTTACTTCAGTACATGTCTTGTTATGCTTTATGTAGCATTATAATATAAATGCTCGTACTGTTTATTTGGGTCAACCGTTGATGACCTATATCTGTCCTGTTGTAGCCAAAACTTGCAAGTGTAGAATTAGCGCTGTGTGTTACGGCTGTCCCGTGTGTAGCTTAGACCCACAGATCAGAAGTGTAATGTGTACTTGTCCTTCTTGTAACTTTCTCGACAAAACTGGAGACATCATACATGTAACAGCCAACCAGGAATGTAAATTTCTGGATCCATAAATGTCAACAATAATGTCAAATGCTCGCTCTGTTCTTTTTAAACCCACAGATCTGGTCCATCAGAAATGTAAGTTTCTAGGCCACATTGGCGACAAGAAATGTATCATAAGAGCCCACGTAACTGGTCCACCAGAAATGTAACTGTCTTTTTTTCTTGTTGAGGTGATCACTGGCCCAAGACAGTATACATGTTGTTAGATGTGTAGTGCGAGCGTATGATGAATTGAGTGTGGGTGCGAATGAAGGCGCGAATGTGTTTAGGCTCGTATAGATGTAGATCCTGCAACCCATACTCTCACATGCAGTAATCAAGGATGCTTTGACACTGCAGGCATGTTTCAAGACATTTATTGACGGGAACACACATAATATCAACAGGAACAGTCAGTGTAACAAGGTCATGCTGACCTGACATCGATAGGTATACATTTGGCATTCAAAAAGGTAAACATCAGAATAGACGTGCATGGTCAATAGCAAAGTTCTTCAATAATGACAGTTCGTAGCGTCGCCCTTGGCGTCTCTGACTAAACGCGTCAGATGCCTTAGTTACTTGACACACAGGTGCAACTTGGCACTCCCCCGCCAATTGCACATATCAGGCTGTAGTATAATAGCCGAAAGCACAGGCCTCGTTCTGACGTCGGCCGTGTACTTCTGTTAAATAGGTTATCATCAACCCTGCAGTAATACTTATTGTAGATAGAAGTTCCGCCAATCTGCGGCTCCCACAATATATCTTCGTCACTGGATTTCTGGACAATATAAGACTAACAGTCTTGGATGGCTACCTCGAGCACAAATATATAAGTTCTGAAATGGCGGATCAGTGAGCTGCTGTTCACCCTAGGTAATCCTTTACATGTTCTGCCACCGAAAAGCGTAATAATGCATAAAGGTCGGTATTACCTGGCAAATGAATCCTCAGAACATCACAAGGAATTCTGTCGTCATCCCGACGCACAGAGATTCACTGGGGAAAACTGCCATAGCAGTTACTTCGAAGATTCTCCCCGAAAAACAATGGACTCTTGGTCCCTTCAGAGAAACAGGACCTCCCGGCTTCCCGGAAGTATATCTCACTCCCGCTTAAAAAACCTTCCCATAGGCCTCGCCGAACTGTCAACCTCTGACCCTAAAGGTCAAACACAATGAATGAATAAACAAGGGAAGACAACCCCTAATCAACCTGACATCGCAGGTAAAGACACAATTATACTTATGATACAAACATAAGCAAATAACTTGAATCTTATGTGTGTGGCTGGATGCCAATTTAGCAGTGTGTTTCTTGGATCAAACGTTAAGTCGTGTCGTTCTTACCGCAGTTTGTATATATGGTGGATTAGCCTGGCATTGTATTGCAAATGAAAACATTCGGAACTAGCAGCAGGAGTAGAGACTAGTGTAAACGAATATTATGTAGCTAGCAGCAGACTCGTAAGCCTATTGTAACAATGATATTAGACGACTAGCAGCAGTTGTAAGCCTAGCGTAAGAAGGATATTGCAAAACTAGCAGTAGAGAAGTAAGTCTAGTCGAAAAAAGGGCTATTTATTAAAACTAGCAACAGGAGTAAGTCTAGTTTAGCCTATGAATTTATGCCACGGGATGTTGGCCGAAAGGGAAACTGACCGTTACATATAGGATATAGCATCATTTGAACACGCAATGTTCGTGAATGAAATGAACTCTTGCGATAGGTACATAAAACAGTTGTGTTGACCTGTGTCTTTACTGTAAGTGTACTGACTTATCATGGAAGAAAGAGTATTAATTAAACGTTAAAGTCGTCAAATACTGGTGTTACTTCAATGACAGATTTCAAGTTTAATTATAAATGTTATACGTAACTATAATGACCAGTGACTTTAATACCCGTCACATTGCCTCACACGGGTAATAAGGAATCAGTGCAAGAGTATAATAAAGTCAGTAAGATATATGGATTTTAATACGAAGCAGGGTCGAGGACTAACACATCCCAGGGGCTAACCTTTCTAAGGTCGATACTGGAGCACGAATACGAAATCTGGTAAAATGGAATAAACGAACCCAAGGACCTGGACTGGTAATATCAGAGACATAGAGCCGTGACATATCAATATTCAATCCTCAACATATTGGTGTCAGCAGTATATAGAGCACTAAACGTCTGATATCTTTAAAAACCAGCCAACAACAACATAAAACGAACCCGTAACATCGTTCTTATTTTGATATCACTGTCTCACCCTCCGACTGTCGATATTTACTGCAAAGTTGTACTTATAATTACTACGACACACAAGGGTTTGTTGATTTATGTGCCAACATGTAATGCTTTTCTGCGTTCATTCTCATAACTGCTTTCGTCTCATTGTGTGTTTTCTGAACTTTCTGATTGTGACAACTCTTAAAATATTTTTAAGGTGTCTTTTATCTTGCTATGGTTACTTCAACCACCTTCCTTAGATACCTCATTTCTGAGGTTTGGATCTGGCTTTTATGGGTTGTAGTCATTGCCCATGACTCGCATCCATATGTCAAGACTGGGACGTAGGTGGAGCGGTATACAGCCATCTTCGTTTTCTTACCAACCTCTTTCTTGCTGAGGAATCCACGATTTATGGCCTGAAAAAGTCTCCCAGCCGCTGCTTTTCGAGTGGCCAACTCTTCTTTGATGCCTCCCTTTCGGTCTATAATAGCTCCGAGATATTTAAAGTGGTCGACCTGCTCCAGGACCTGTTCGCCCAACTTAATCTGATGTTTTCTTTCTTCTCGTGATATCACCATGGATTTTGTTTTAGAGCTGCTTATGACCATCCCTCTCTTCTCCAGCTCTTCCTTCCAGACTTGCAGGTTGGATTGGAGATGTGCCTCCGATGTGAATCAGGGCAACATCATCAGCAAATGATAGCTCCGAAATATAGACCTGTCTCATTTTTCCAGTACCCCACTGAATACTTTCTTGTTCTCTCCTTACATGCCTTGATGACATCGTCCATGAGGAGTATGAAAAGATAAGGTGACAGGATTTACCTTGTCTTACACCAGTGGTGGTCATGAACTCTTCTGACTTATGGTTTGCCGTCTTCACATAATTTCTGCAAGACTTGTAGAAGCTCTGCATAGCTTGAATCAGAGGTGCTGGAATGTTCGTCTTTGCCAAACAGTCCCAAAGTTTGCTCCAGGGGACCCTGTCAATGAGAACCGATTGGCATACACTATAATTAATACCGTGTTAAAAACCACTATAGAATGAGAATAAACAAAGTTAAAAGCAGTTAAGACATTTGTGCACAAAAATACAGTATCATGCAAAGTTCACGGCTTCAGAAAAAGTTGTTCCAGAAACAACAAAGTATTAAGTGCCCTGTTTTATTGAGTGGAAAATTTGGGAAAATTTTGGGAGAAGTTGCAAATCATGGTTTTTTTCCGTTGCTAGAGTGAGAGTCGTGTGCATAAAAGTCGAAAAAACTGAGGAGCGGAGTGCAAAAAGTAGATGTTTGGTGCCGAGTGTAAAATAAAGCATCGTGTGAAAATTGGCGGGAAAAAAAAGAGTGTGCAGTATATAAAGAGGAGACTTGGGCGATTGATAGGAACCCAGGACTTGTACAGATTTTAGGAGTCGTTTAGGCAGAGAGAATTTTTACAGAACTTCGTCTTTGAGATTATCAAGACAAGTTGTTTTTAAACTTGACAAGTTTTTTTTTCAAGTGAGCCTAGTATGTTAAAGTAGACTGTTTGTATTTTACCCTGTCAGATATATTATTCAGTGGATATAATTGTCATTTTGTTTTGGATATTCACTACTTCGGGTATGAAAGAAATACGTGCTTCATTATTGTGCCAATGACATTTTGCTGTTCCAATCACGTTAATAAAATGTATATTCTAATTTTCATACATTTTGCTGCGTTTTCCTTGAAAACATTACAGTTGGATTATTTGACTAAACCACTAAAAGAAACGTTTGCTTTTCACTTAACCATAAAAAAGGTACGAAAGAACCCTGGGTTAAGGAAGAATAAAATAAGGTCAAGTATTTCCATCTCAGGCGGTCAGACCTGTTTAACGACTTGAACTAAGAAAACGTACAAGAGTTAGCGCTCTTCAAAAATATTTACCTGCGGTCAACTATTAACTGAAACTGACCCGGTCAGCTGACGGGACACACACACATTCTTTTCATTGATGCCCACGACCTGCGCCCCAATAGTTTGCACAGTCACACTTTATTACTTGGCGCCGTGACTAACCCTTTTTTCGTTAGTGAAAGCATACTACAAAACATTTACGGCGCGACCAGCCCTTTTCGTTTGTGGAAACATACTCTCATTTTGGCGAGCGGACAGCTACATTTTTTAGTGATAGCAGACTGGCCTAATCACTATTAATCACTATGATGGATCCACAAGCGTTGCCAGAGCAGCTAGATCAGCAACAACGACTGCTACAACAGCAACAACAACAACATTTAATAATATACAGCAACAGCAACAATCAGTTCTACCATAGTCACACACCCCTTCCAGACGACGCAGAGCCAGCTATGATTGCTCTACAGAAGATTACGGAAACTTTAGGTATGTAGACCATTTCGCCAAGTACCAACAGGTCCGAACTGTCGTAACTCCATTTGCTGGGGATGCTAAAGTCTTTCAGGAAGTGGCTAGTGGACATGGACAAATTTGCTTCTCTAATCAACGCTGCGTGTGTGAATGAGGACCGCAAAAGAATTGCTTACCTGTCTTCAGATTCTTTGGGTAACTGATTTTCTCCGTCGTAGATCTAAAACATATCCCAATGAGACCTTTGATTCACTGAGGAAAAGAGCTTGTACAACGCTATAGTGAGATATAACCGTTATGGACAACATGCTTGGACTTTACTTCGAGCAAAATAACCAAGACAGACACGAACAGTGCAATTCTACGCAGATCGATTACTCAACTTGGGCTGAAGAAGCTTTTCTAGACGGGAACATCCCTTCCCAAGAGCTTGAAAGACATTTAGTTGGTATTTTTATTGACGGATTAAACGCAGATAACCTTAAACTCCATCTTCTTAAAAAGGATACAAAGACTCACATTACAGAGACTATTCAACTAGCGGTGACTGAAGAAAATGTTCGTAAAAGGTTCCAGCATCGAATGGCAGGGAACAAAAACTAGACCATTCGACAAAATTCCATGAGCCGATGGAAATTGGCCACTCAAGACCACATTGGAGTAGGATTCAGCTCCACAGAGTCCATTCAAATTATAATAATCCCAACCAACATGGCAGGACAGTCTCATTCGCATCAGCAACAACAGAAGACATCAACAGAATGTGCACCAGGTTACTGCCTTTACTTGCTTTATTGCAAAACGCCGAGGACATACTTCTTACGAATGTACACAACAACAAGAGTTACAATCAATACAGAGCACATCCGCCATCAGAATGAGAACCCACTCACCACGTTTTTATTATGCAAAATGGTGAGATCAACAGAGACCTCAACCACAAACGAAATCATGCATTCACCTAATGCCATCCCAGATCTTACAACCAAGGTCAGGGGAAACGCTTATGTCAGCGAACTAATGGGACCATTCAGTATGACCTCAACAGAACTTAACTTTAACAACAGTTATGAACAAAGGTCCTACACCACCAAAAACAAACTCAAACATCATGGATTACGATTGCAAAACACAGCATAACAGAAATCAATCACATAAATTTATTCGCCTGATCCAGTTCATGCTTGATATCCATCAATAACAAAATATTACATAGCTTGATAGATACTGAAGCCACCATTAGATTGGATGAGGGAGCAAATATACTACTACAGATTAAGAAACATGTCAGATTTGCACCTTCGAAAACCCATATATGGCTTCTGTGACAGGCCAAAAGTTACAGTCATTGGAACTGCTTATGTGACATTTCAGATCGGACATCAAAAACTTATTCATCCATTTATAATTACAAGAAGCAATGTCTCGAAATTTCATATTAGGACGTGATTTCTTGAATAAAACATCAGGCAAGAATTTACTTTGATCTACACAAAATAAGGTTATATAATGGCGATTTTATTGCGTTGCATAGATGATTTCCATATTGCATCGTTAGTCAGGACTTACATCACCAGTGACTTTACAAGCAAACTCTCTTACTATAATAAAGGGTGGTAGTAAGGGATCCCAATACGTCGGTCCAGGACACACGATTGGTGTACAACCTTTAACAGACAATGCAATTAACGAAGATTACCCACATCAGTATCACAGAAGGAATCGCAGAAGTTAACCACCCGTGATTTTCCTGTAAATGATTTTTAAATACCTCAGAGGAAGGCGACATCTGTTGCACCGCGGTGCAGTTATAGCGCAAGTTAAATTTGTGAAAACAAATATGATAGACAAGGTTCAACCTTTTCCCACCCCCGCCACTAAGAAAGCAACACCGATTGATGATCTGAGTCACTCTTCTCCATTCACTTTTCCTCGTCATCCCCCCACATTTTTTCCCACGCCCTCATACGAACTTTGAGAAATCACAGCGCCGGCATTACACGTCCTGTCACCAAACATTTAGTCTACGTTCCGTAAAAAACTGTATTGGAAGGAGATCCCCTGCGAAGCGAACACAGGTATTACAAGAATAACATGTATGTTTATTACTGGTTAAAACATACATATTACTACCACGCCGCGAACAAACGAACGGTGTAACTTTTCACCCTGCCTAACCAGATGATATATGTGCGTAGATACCACAATATTCACTGCCTTACAGAGGTACAAAGAAGCGAAAACTACAAATTGATAATGACTGAATTATGCGGATATCGTAGATTCAAGAAATAGTTATGGAAGCCTACCGTAATCCTCTAACAACAGCACACTTACGGCTTATATAAGACAAAATGAGAGAACATCTCCAAGTAAATTTTACGCTTCTACGAGAAATCATGATGGCAGAAATAGAAACGGCTTATAACAGGAACGGGATTTGGCACTGAAGAGATTCTTATCCAGAAATTGATAATGACAGCTTACATCACAGGACATGCAGTAGTTTTCATTGAGATTAATCTTGTGACACACGTTACCCCAGATACATCGCTTAATTATATGAAAAACCAGCGACGTAACCAACTAGTGCATACCCAGACAAGCACGCAGGGAAACAAAAACCTTCAAAAATCAACGACAGCTAAATCCACAGTTTGCCCGTAGTGGTAGAGAAGAATGCGAAATTACAGTCAACGCTTCACCACCAAAACCACAGCAAGAAAGCAATTTCTAATGGAACATCCAGTACAAACTGATGTGCAAAAGAATAGTGAAGACAGGCTGACAAATTACTTGAAAACCTTGCATGCAGAAGAACTCATGTCAATAGCCTTCAACAGTTTGTCAACCAAACACCAACACATGTTTGCCAATCAATGACATGGAACTGGAGCGCACATCTACAGTCCAAATGGAATATATAAGACCACAACTGATGTTCCGATACACCTCAAATCGCTTACCACACTCCCCTTAAGAACCGTGAGTTGGTGGAAAAATCTATAACTGAGATGCTTGAATGTTGTTTCCGTAACTTCATTGTTTTTTTACATAGACAGGGGTGTCAGCCCTATGCTAAAACCCCCAACCTGGAGGACCAGGGTACCAGCTTTTGTCTGAAGCCTACCCACACAGACCAGTCCAGCTTGGTTCAACCTACCAGGTGTAAAACTCCCACTGGCATAGCTCTGGGGATTGTCAGGGTACGCAAGCTGCCATACCGCTACAAGGTATAGGTACCATTGAAGCTGGCATTATAGAAAGGTCAAGATCTCAATGGTCATCCCCCATTGTCATTGTCACAAAGAACGACATCAGCCACCGTTTCTGCTGCGATTATCGTGCACTTAACACAGATAATCGAAGACGATATCATAACCAACTTCAAGGATGGATGATATACTGGCGACGCTTGAAATTCCAAATGGTTTACAACATTGGATGCACGATCGGTTTCTGGTGCATCCCAATGTCACCAGCGGCAAGGCAAAAATCTACATTTACTACGCCATGGTCGGATCCTTTTCATGGAATGTTATGTCATTCGGACTTAAATCAAGCCCCGCCACCTTATATGTATTCTTATGAGATGAGGTCTTGAAAGGATTTCCAGAACTTTGCCTTGGCATACTTGGATGATATCTTAGTCTCATACGCTCAGGTACAATACAACAGAACACCTGACAAAGGTTGAACATAGTCCTTCGACGCGTCTAAAATTATCATCACATAAAGTTTAAACTCTCGAAATGTAAATTCCTAAAACAGGAAAACAAAATACTAGGTTTAATTATTAATGGCAGTGGTGTTCGCCCTGACGATGAGAAAGTACGAGCGATCAGAGAGATGCCACGCCACCTACAACTGTCGAGACTCATAAGAGGTTTTATTGGGACTGTTTGTAGTTATTACAGACGCTCACATCGTCATATTTCTCCCAAGGCGGCGGAGCCATTATAGCCCTAACTAAGTAATATGCCAGGTTCAGATGGACTAGATATCAATGTCAACAGCATTCGATTACCTAAAAAAATGCACTCACAACCATTCAATGTTTGGCACACCACTGATACACCACCAAAACCATATGATCCCAACTTATACACTGGACGCTTTCTAATAACGCTGTAGGGAGCTTGCCTTGTCCAACCAAACCCTTCTGTATGAAACCTCTATTATCCCAAATGTACCAACGAAAAGCCAATTTCTTTCCTGTCAAACGCATTAAATGTAAGTCCCAAAAGCGTTGGACTGCAACAGGAATAAGAAAGCTCTTTGCCATTCATTATGCTATGCAGAAACTGGATTTTTGACATCCGCGGAACAAAAGTTTATCTATTTTAGAACAGGTTCAGCAAACCCCTTGTTAGTTGGTTGACGAAGAGATCCATCCGAACATACAAAGAAGCTTCAAACACTTGGGCGATGAATTTGCAGAAGAACTATGACACTAACATAGTAGACATTGCCGGAAAAACTCAATAATATGTGCTGACTTGCTTTTCTAGAATTCCATATTTGACAACCCGACACGATGACGTGAGAAAATGAAGCAGCTGAAACAGACATAATTAATGACAATACTAGACAAATAAATGTCATAAATTCATAACCGGATTGCGGATCAATCGGACACTCACACAGACACTGACCGATTGTCAGAAGAGGATCAAAAACAGACAACTTTAAGACATCTACAGGAAAAAAATGAAGGACCGGAAGTCGTTAATTCTAATGAAACAAAATTAAAGAAACACCATTCAAAAGTCAAGGATTTTACTATTTTCCTTAATGACCAAGCACTTCTATCATATTGACTCCAAACAAGATGGCGATTACAGTAAATGTAATATATTAACATATTTAATACTTAATCCACATCATTTTAATATCCTACATCCTCATCCAGTTCACACGATGAAAATGGACACCTAGGACGAGATAAAATGATAGGACGTCCATTAAGAAACGGGATTACTGGAAAAACATGTATAAAGATATAATTGATTACGATAGGCCACTTTGTAAGATCTGCAAAAGGAGAAAATATGAAGGTGGACAAGTCCCCATTACAAAAAATATGCAACATCCTTCCAACTATCCATGGAAACTGGCAGTTTAGTACACTCTGGACCGTACCCCCTATAACAACCTGTCAGGAAACAGGTATTGTTGCTCATTGTAGACCAGTTTCTCCGTTTTGGCCGGAGAGTTTCCCCATGAAAGATGTCAAGTCTACAATGTCACCGATTTCTTTTTACAATGAATTTCTACCTAGACATAGTTGTCCTAGAAGAGTCATCACGGACAATGGAAAACAGTTCGTTCGCAAATCCTTTTAATCTTCATCATTACAAAAGTTAAACATCACATCAAACCTCACCACAACTAGTTTCTTATCGGACCCAGGAGTAACGGAAAGAAAACGAAAGAAATGCATTAAACCCTTCATGTGACATTCTATCCAACACACATCGATGGCAACGATCAATATTGGGATCTATACATCTCACCAGGCCTTAGAAGACAATACGTGGGTAAACATTAACGGGACACCACTGGTTTTCTCCACCATTTTACCTGCTATTCTTTAAAACGTGTAGTGAGCCGAGTTATTTTGATGGTCAACCTTCTCCATCCACAAACGCAGATTTATGGGGAGCAGGTCCGATAGCTGTCATCTACAACAAAAACATGCCAGAACATCAAATTGCGAAAAATCATAATATATGCCAGCACTAAGCTTTTTCGGGAGATGAAACAGCCGTTCACGCGATAAAAACACAAAAATGGAAAACAGTTTTCACATCGGAGATCTAGTTTTACTACAAAAAAAAACACGTTGACAATTCTAAATTTTGACGACAATTGGAACGATGGGTTTCAAAAATCTTTAGTACAGACTACACCCACAAAATTTTATCCGGTGGCACGAAGAAAGACAGATCAGGACAGAAAGCAGACATTTCACCAATCAAGAACGATAGTAATCGTCCTGTTTCCCTGCCTATCACTCTCTAACAACAGACCGATTAGTAAAACCACCCTTCTCTGACCCCCACAGATCCTCTACATCTGATGTGTCCACATTGCGTCGAAGAACCAGCTCAAAACACTCTCTTCACCCCCCCGCACGATTGCTATCGACAGACTACGTATATGTCGCGACGCCGCTTCTAGGAGTGAATACATGACATCCCTCCGGAAGGAGCTACGCGAGAGAATTCAAGAGCACAAAATCTTCGAGTTCAAGCAGATTAATTAACAATTCTGTTGTCCTGAGGATAGCAACACATCTTTAAATAATGAAGAAAAACAACAACAACAACAGACTATACAAGATGCCGACACAATATATCATAGACTACCCCACAACCTTCGGATTAACAGAGTTATCACTGCCTCATTAACGGAACGAAATGCTACCGTTCCTAACTTCCACACAACGGAGATGAGTCAGACCTTGATACTGAGAACACCAAAGTGATAAAGATGATGATAACGGAGCATCCCGGACGATAATATGGATACATCCATCTCGGTTCGCTCGAACGAAACGACCTTACTCAACTTCATCAGACAACTCCGGTACCACAGAACAATGTTTATACGCCTTCCCGCTAAGAGACATGTTCGAGCAAAGGCTGTACACGAATCGGCGACACAACACCAAAGAACATCGCACAGCACAGTGTGGCATCAACTTCGCCCCACAACACCCCTACTACGTTACCACGACATCAACCGTCACTGCTGTAGACCACTGAGAAAGAAGATAGAAACACGATAGAAGAATGTTCTACGACAGATGTCTATACAGGGAAACGTTCAAGCTAAGCGACAGTAACATCGCACAGCTCAGTGCATTCAACTTCGAAAAACACTGCATGTAAAAACGTACATCAAACCTGTCACTGCTGTAGACACCAATGAAAGAGTACGATAAGCAGATTGTCTACGAGAGTGAGAAATCGCTCCATTAGAGATAGGCCAGGTTTGGCTCTAGCTAGGTCTACTCTAAATGGTTCCATATTTCATGGATCCGTGTACGTTTGCAGATGTGTCCAGGAGAGACATTGCTATTTATTAGTGTTAAACCAAGTTTTGCTATCGACTGGGTTAACCCTAATTGGTGTCCTTGGTCCTTGTCCGTGTACGATAGCAGATTTGATCCAGGAGAGAACAAGGCTATTATTTAGAGTTATTCAGTTTTGCTCTGGCTGGATTTACCCTAAATGGTTATATTTTTCCTTGTTTCCGAGTCCGTTAAAAATTGTCGAGACGAGACATAATATTTTAGAGTTGGCGGCTCTTGCTCTGCTGGCTGCTCTAACCAAGCTTTTCTGATGATGATGCCTGCCCACCTTCTTTGTCTTCCAATTCGATTGCTGTATCAGCGGCAGTCATAACCGCCAGTGAAGATGAAATACAAATCTGCAGAGGCGCAAACTATATTCAACATGCACAGTTACAGGCTTTTTAAACCATTTTATTTTGAATTAGAAGATTTATTAACTACATTTTGTTTGCATTTAGAAATATATGTATTGTTGATAACATTACATACTTAACAAAACATTAATGCATGTACTATTTGCCAGCTAAGGATGTATCTCAAGGGTTAAAGAAGACATTGATTGATCTTAAGCGTACCATATCATGATATGAGACTATGCTCATCAACAAAAACGGGCGATTTTTGACGTTTGTAGGCAATGCGCGCTACAGTTTTTTTTTGCACTGACACCGACCGCAAACTATGGCAAGTTTTTGTCATAATATTAAGAACTTTGGCAGGAAAACAAAACATTATTACATGTAATTAGAGGAGCATCACACATGGGAATGAGATCAGGGCAGTTTTTCATCAACATATTTTTTACTT
>JAMPIV010016572.1:5000-73427 GCA_024509875.1 Oreohelix idahoensis | reverse complement strand
TCGAGTGGTTCTCGAACTCTTCAGATGGGAGGAGAAGAAAATATATTCTTGATTTGGTCTAGTGAAGATTGGCATTCTTCAGACCAACGGACCAGATAGGCGAACCTTTCTTCAACAATGTTGATAGAGGTGCCATGATCGAAGATAAATTTGGAATAAATCTCCCATAAAATTGAATTAAACCTAAGAGACTCCTAACTTGTTTCTTCGTTTTAGGAACAGAGATGTTCAGTATTTTGGAAGTATTGTGGTCTTCTGTCTTCAAGAGACCATGACCAACACGATGACCCAGGAAAGAGATTTCACCAAAACCAACAAAAGCTTTAGAAGGTTTTGCTGTCAAATTATTCTCACGTAGAGTGGACAGTAAGTCATATAACCCTAAATAGTGATCTTCCCAGGTATCACTGAAGAGACAGATGTCATCTAAGTATGCGATGACATCCGAACGATGTGACAGAATTCGACGCATCATGCGAACGAAAGTGGCAGGGGCGTTCATGAGACCAAAAGGCATAACATTCCATTGAAATAGACCCCTAGGTGTAGAAAAAGCAGTAAGAGGTTTGGCATGCTCTGCTAAAGGCACTTGCCAATAACCTTTAGACAAGTCAAGTTTAGTGAAGAATCTAGAATTAGAAAGTCTAATCAGTAGATCTTCTAACAAAGGCATCGGTTCAGCGTCGAACTTTGTGACCTGATTCAATTTGCGATAAAATCAACGCAAATTCGTATGTTCTTATCCTTCTTCCGGACAATAACCATGGAAGAAGAATATGGTGAAGTCGATGGTTCAATTATATTTAATTGAATCATTTCATCCAATTCCTTTTCCACTTGCGACTGAAAGTGTATAGGAATAGGATACGGCCTAACCCTAATTGGATTATTGTCGGTAAGAATTATGTCATGTTCTATGACATCTGTGTGTCCAGGAATGTCAGTGAGAACATCCTGAAATGTTTGTAACATCGACGAGACTTGTCGATGTTCGTCACCAGAAAGATTAGGAGAAACAGAAACGTTTTTCCAAGATTCCGTGGAATGTAATGGAACCACTGGAAGGGGAAGGTTGACATCAGAGAAGGTAGCTTCCTCATCCTGAATGACAGACAGGGATGAATAATGACCGTGAGGTGCAGGAGCATCATCCGTTGCCTGGAAAATAGGCAGCAAATAGTCCGGACGTTCGTGAAATTCCGAAAGCATGTTTATGTGGAAAGTTTTATGCTTTCCATCAATATCGACCACATAGTCAACATCGGAAATCCGAGAGACTATTGCATACGGACCTTTCCATGCAATAAGAAGTCTATTTTCCCTACTGGGGAGTAGGACGAATGCTTTGTCACCTGGACAAAGTTGTCGTAGACATCTATTCTTGTTAGCAAACTGCCTTGCCTTCTCTTTAGCAATTTCTGATGAAGCAGTTGCTAGCTTACATGCCTCAATGATCTTTTGTCTAAGAGCAATGACATACTCATATGAGGATTGAGTTTCATCGCTAATATCATCGGCAGTGATGAGATCGTGTAATAAAGACATAGGGCCGCGTGGACGCGCGCCAAAGACAAGTTCGAAGGGAGAAAATCCTGTGTGTTCATTAGGGACTTCTCTATAGGCAAAGAGAGCCGCGGGTAAAACCCTGTCCCAATCTTGAGGATGATCTTCAGTTATCTTACCAAGCAAAGTCTTGAGCGTTCTATTCAGACGCTCAACTAACCCATTAGACATAGGATGGTAGATACTACTGAGAGATCGTTCAATATGTAAGGTAGACATTACCTGTGACATAGTGTCAGATATGAGTTGAGTGCCATGGTCTGACAATATTTCTCTGGGGAACCCCAAGCGAGAAAATATCAACCAAAGAGCATCTGCGATATCTGTAGTAGATATGCTCTTAAGAGGAATAGCCTCTGGCCAACGTGTGCACATATCGACACATGTAAGGATAAACTGATGTCCTCTGGCCGACTTGACCTTAAAAGGGCCAATAATATCTATGGCCATTTTCTGAAACGGCCGAATAGGAATGTCAGCAGCCTGGATAGGCGCAGCATGTCGTGGTCCTCTAGATTTGACCTCCTGACATACCTTGCATGATCGGCAGTAAATAAGAATGTCCTTATTGACAAAAGGCCAAAAGAAAGCCGCAAGGACTCTCGACTTCGTACGGGCAAAACCCATATGTCCAGCACATTGCGAGTCATGAGCATGTTGTAATATTTGGACTCTCATGCTCTTGGGAACAAGAATTTGCGAATGTGCCGACGTAGTCGAATCTTGTACCATACGTACAAGTACGCCGTTTCTCATTGCAATCCAAGATTTTCTATTTGTATCCTGATTCGGATCACCTTTCTTCGCAAGAACGAAGAATTTTTTTAAAGAAGGATCTTCTTCTTGCAATTTTATGAAAGAGTCACGAGTGATTACTAAGTGACTATCTTGGCTATCAACTTCATTATCACTATTCAGTGAAGTTTCGGGTGTTTGTAGAGCTTGTGCTCTTGTAACTACTGCATTTGTAGCTTGCATGTTATTATCTTCCCAAGCAGCAATCTGCTGTGGGGTACACTCCCTAACTCCGTGAATACGACCAATAATAAGGTCCGCAATAGGATTAGGTAAGAGACAAGCATGCACATCTCCAGTAAAGAAAGGAGTGGCAATGCGAATTACAGCAGTAGGATATTTTTCTAGAGTGCCGCCAAATGTGACACATTTAATAACCCTTCCTGTAGCACAAGATGGATCTACAAGCGATTGTCTAACACCAATAGTGGTGCATCCGGAATCGAAAAGTAGTGAGACCGGAGTATCATTAACAAGACCCTTATGTAGAATTAAAGAACCCCTCCCGTCATGCGCAACAGCAGCAGGAAGAGCGGGAAGTGGGTGACCACAACTCAAAGTAGTTATGGTACCCGGTTCGAATAAAGTACTGCATTGGGGGCATTTGTTTGCTCTCTCAAAGTCAAAAGCAGAACCAGTGACAGCGTCAAAGTTTTTACTATCAACAACATGATTACAGGCTCCCTCAGTTTCCTGTTGTACAGCATTAGCCTGCTGATATCTCTTTTTTTTGTGTTGAGATCTACCCCGACTATTATTACCTCTGAAGTTATCAGAGTTATTATTATCTCTGCAGTTATTATTGTCTCTATTGTAATTGTTATCCTGGTTCGAATTCCAGTTTCCACGATTACTATCATGTTCACATTGATGCGAACATCTATTTGTTTGGTTCTGAGGTCTTCGGCAGGAATAACCTCTATTACCATATCCTCTTTTGAAATGCTTATAATTATTAGGGTGATAGTAACGAGTACTATCAGGTTGTCTCCAATTCTTCGAAGAAGAATCACCATGAAATTGATTTCCATGATTTTGACAGAAATTACCGCTACTCTTTCTATCAAAATTTTGTTGGAATCTACGAGCAAAGTTTTGGCCATACGGAGCTGCCGAAGCAACTGGTAAACCTTCTTTCACCTTAGAGTTACCCATGGTTATGTGTGGGTGCGCAGTTACGTATTGGCAACAGAAATCTTCCATTTCTTTTATTGTTTTAGGTTTACGTTCATGAAGGAAAGCAAGGAAAGACTCATTGACAGACGACATGACTTTGTCTCTAAGTATTAAGTCCATAAGTCCTTCATAAGTTTTTTTCCGTCTTAGATAGTTCAACCCATCGTGAGAAAGTAATGCGTATTCTTGCAATAAACTCGGAGAATTCAACTCCATTTTCAGGTAACATGTTTTTAAATTGTAGACGACAGCCGTCTTCGTTAAGCTGATATTTCTTTAACAAAGCGGCCCTGACAACCTCATAATTGTTCTTGTCAGGTTCATCCACCATATTTAATATACTTAGAGCTTTACCTGTCAGTATCCCTGATAACTGATAAACATATTTTGCTTTGTCTATGTTATGAGCTGTACATGCTTGTTCAAATCTGTCCAGATAGAACATTATGTCATCACTGGAAGGACTAAATGTTGGTAACTTAATCTTAAAAGTATCATTATTAGCCTTACCAGAAGATGAACCCTTGTTTGAATCATTACCATTACTCATGCTCGTCAATTTCAATTTTTCCAACTCTAAAGCTAAGACCTTTTCTTCATGTTCCATTTTTGCTTTCTCTTTCCTCTCATCAGACTCTCTCTGTAATCTTCTTTCCTCAGCCGAGCCTCTTTTTGAAGTCTTTCATTTTCAGCTTCTTTTTCAAGTCTTTTATTTTCAGCCTCTTTTCTTTTAAGTCTTTTTTGAAGTTCTCAGCTTCTAGCTGTAGCTGGAGTTTTCTTTCCTCAGCTTCTGATTCCCTTTTTTGTTTTTCCATTTCCATTTGGAATCTCTTTTCATCCACCTGCATCTGCAGTTTCTTTTGTTCAGCTTCCATCTGCAGTTTCTTTTGTTCAGCTTCCATTGCTTTATCATATCGAGCAGTTGCAAATTCTTCTAACTTATCACCAGTCTTCCCAAGCAATTTACCCTGCTCAATAAAGTGCTCAAATGTAGACATGTTGTCTAACATATGAGTCCAAAACCTGAAATAATTAACTAATTTATTTCAAACCTAAGTGTAACAAGTCTTAATTAAGCACTTGTATATTCACATCACCTTATATTATCCCAGTCTCTGTGGGAAACAAGTCTCCAATCAAAGAACTTGTATATGAAATATCAACAATCAATTCTTGATCATAAGTGCACTTCTCATTCAATAGTGCACGACACTATTCATCATTCATTTATCATCAGTGTAGTAGTAACAGTGCATTAGCATAGCCCATTAACTAATTACTATAACTGTAAACAATGACTATGTAAACACATGCAGAATGTAAACATTGAAAATGTAAACAATACAAACAATGTAAACAATAACAATGTAAACAATAACAAAGATCAGCAACAATACAAAAACGTTCGCAGAAATCAACTAAAAATAAAGCAGAAATTAATGAAATATCACAAAAAATGTGACGATATCTGCGATAGAATTAAACAAAATACATGACACCACAGTGTATAAACAAAAATGTTGTATGAAACTAAATTATAGACAAGAGTAGGCTAACAAATACAAACAAATCAAAACAAAACTAAAGAATGCGAAATAATAACGAAAACAATATTAAAACATGTCATCACAGCTAACATAAATAGCAACAGAAGTCGCTAGCAAATTCCAGTATCGGAAATTTGCAAACCCTACAGAAAACGCTCACAATAGACGACCTCTATGACGTGGCATAATCTAACGGAGACACCACCCAACCGAGAACCCGCTGAAATATAAACATATAAATATACGAATAACATATAAACATATAACATATAGAATGAGATGATACACAGAAGACTCAGCAGAAGTATAAGGGCACAGTTTACATACAAACAGGCCACTTAACTTATAGGCTTCCAATCGTAGAACAGCAGAAAAAACGGATGTCAATCAACGTCCTAAAGAGCGAAGCTCCAACGATGATGGCACATCTGAACTGCTTCCACTGCTAACACGATGGTACAAGAGCTTCTGAAATACTGTGTGTTGAGTTGTTTCGGCACTTGACCTTCTAATCCAAAAGTAAGTTGATGGAAATCGGTACTTGGCCTTCTTCAGAAAACAACCCGTTTCAACCGGCACTTGACCTTCACAAAAACGACAGCACTGGAACCTTGACAGCAGCAACTTGCTTGACTTGCGTAAAAGATAACAGCAGTCCGAGTTATCCGGCAACATGTAACAACGCCGGGTACTGTCAAATTCTTGTTTCCGTCAAAAAGTTGAAATTTTGACTTTTACCGGGCAACGCCGAGTACTTTGAAAATTTTGAAGATGTTGACTGTATTGAAGAATGTTAATTTCTTGAAGGATGCTGATGAATTCTTGTTGAAAATGAAGTGGGTAAGGGACCCCGTGTTTGCTGGTACCAGAATCAAACCAGCTTATGGCCACCAAATGATGCGTGATGCCATATGATGATGGATGGTATCCGCATGTCTGGTTTTGTGTGGTGTGCAGATGTGTTCAGTCAAAACAATGTTCATACAAAAATAACAGGGCAATCCACATAGGACGTCAGTAAACTCACGACGTATAAAGTCAATGATTCTTGTAACAGCCGTTGACGTTTTTCTTCATTATTTATTGTGGACGCCACAGTGAAAAAATGGTTACGCGAATATGTAGGCACATCAAACAGTCATTATCACAGCAACATTCAATACAGCAATAGACGGTAGACAGCATTACAATGATGAGTCAGATGCATGTTATATTTCAAAGTGCTGTAAATGTAGTCAGGTGAAAAACTCCATCCTTTTCTATAACAGCCAGGAGATAACCAGATGTATGAGATCAGTTCACTCTCCTTAGTTTGACTTCAGCAAGACAGACACGTCTGCCGAAGTATAAATAATGTCCTCAAAAATATCCTCTAGATAATAAAGGTTTTCCAAACCTAGTTCATTTAACAAAGTAGCAAGTAATGGTCCTTGGTACATGCATCAACCGATGCAGTACAATGCAGCGACATGTGAGCTGGGAAAAAACATCTCGTGACGACGACTTTCGAAGACAGGCTATGAATCGAAATCGCTCACGACCCAAAATCGATAGAGTTAATGAAAAAGTCAATTTACCTTGCTTTCAAGAAATACAGAAATATCACGCCTCCCGGCATGTGCAAATACACTAGAGGTATTATCCCGAATAAACGAAATATCCATAAGAGGACTACACATCCCTGACAGAACAAAAAAATAGCGGAGATCCCCTCTTCAACGAGGCATCTCTTTCGCCATTCCAAATCGCTCACTCCACTAGTGGTGGGCGGAAACCGATCGACCAAGAAGCAAGACAAGTCATGCGCAGTCCAGCGCAAAATGACCACAGCTCAAACTTAACTGCATTCGATACCAACGCGAGAAGACAAATGCTTACCGAGAAAAGTGACTATAAATTTCAAGCAGTTGTTGCCCTTGCGTTATAAAATAGATATTGAAATAAAATGAGGTGTCTCCAGAACACAGTGAAGCAATCGAGCAGATGAGTCTTTTCCTGCCGCCATCACGAAAGATAAGCTTCTGTGGCCAGAGCAGCTCAACATTATGTGCCCCCCCCTAAAAGTGACATTATATTAAACTCAGAGGGACAATAAATTGGTTCAAATGACAGGAACTGTGAACTTTTCCCAATACTATTTCCACGATAATCAAACACTTGAAGTCATGATGACAAACAACAATCTAGCTTGAAAAACAAAACCAGTATTACCTCATAGTACTACTTCACAACTTACACACATAGGATAATACTAATAAATTATGTCAATACAAAGATCATATTTATAAATTGTGATTACATTTGATTGTGATTCCTGGTTCACTGTGTAGTTGAATCAGGATATCTATTGTTGAAAGTAATTATTACATATATATTTGAAACTTTACACTTGACTCATTTAAGATAGTCTTATAGAGGGTTATATGTGTGTGAGTGTCACAGTGTTGTAAAGTGTTGCGGAATAAATTAAATTGTTTATCTGTCTGTTGTTGTTGTGACTTACACTTCATCATTTTCATAACCCTAGACATTCAACGTAGTCATCACAATATTCCAGAATAATTCTGACTGAGGTATAAATGTGGTAGCAAGTAAGGTCATCTGTAATACACCACACTTATTAGATACAGATACCTTCACAGCTGATCTCAGTCAGTACACTAAGTCCCCTATAAATATTAATATCATCCCACTTTACCACATATATTATGGTCTCGCTCCCGGGATATTGAACTTTCTCCTATTATATATATTGGGAATAATAAAAAGTTAAAAGGTATCCTTGGGTGAAAATAAATAAGGTTGAGCTTTCAGTGCCTGTGGTTGTCCTTGGATATTTAGTTAGAGAGTGAATTGTTTAGTTAGATATTGTTTACATTTACCTGTTAGAAAATGGCGGACCTGGCCAAATTTTGATCTGCTGCTGTGCAGACTGCTAAAGAGTTAGGAATGGACGGGCAAATTATGATTGCTTATGTCACTGCTGAATGTGACAAATATATTGAACGTGAGGAAAGAAGATTTGAAGCTGAACGAACGAACGAACGAACTTTATTTTCAAAGGGTTAAGAATTGGGCACGCAGGCCCGTCTGACATTCTGCCCTTCCTCTCTCTCTCATCATGTATACTAATATCTTTTCATCCTCACATTTACTTTAAGCATTATTAAGGCATTTATCATTATAAAAGTAATATTACATTTGCAATAATCATCATAATTAAAGTGCTGAAAGAAAATTAGAGGCTGAAAAGGAAATTAAGAGGTTGCAGATTGAGGCTGAGGCTAAGAGGTTGCAGATTGAGGCTGAGGCTTAGAAATTGGAGGCAGAAAGAGAAGACAAAAGATTGGCTGCAGAAAGGGAAGACAAGCGATTAGCTGCAGAAAGGGAAGCAGAAGATAAAAGATTACAAAGGGAACATGAGTTACGACTAAGGGAGTTTGAGTTTCAAGGCCATGCTCCTGACAATGGTGCCAGTCCCTTTGCCTCCGATGCTAATGCTAGTCAGGGAGCCTCAACCTCAGCTATGAATTTTCATTTAGATCATTTTGTTGAGAAAGACGATGATATTGAGAGCTATCTAAATAGATATGAACTATTAGCTACCACGTATGGGTTAGAGAGAGAAAGGTGGAGCTTAAAGTTATCTCAAGGGCTTCGTGGGGCAGCTTATGAAGTTTTTGCCAAAATGAGCAGAGGTGATCAGGAAAATTATGACATGCTAAAGCAGGCGCTTTTGTTAAGATATGAAAAGAACGCAGAATTTTATAGGAAAAAATTTAGGAATGCTAAACTACTGTCAGGTGAAACCTATCACCAGTTCTCTGCACGGTTAGAGACATACTTGGAGAAATGGACTTCTCTGGGGAAAACCCAAGATCTTAAGGAAATGGTCCTTATAGAACAATTAAGAGAGTCCATGGCTCCAGACCTGAGAAAGTTTCTCATGGAACAAGGTGCAGAGAGGCTGGGTGAGTTACTAAATGTTGCAGAAAGGTATCAAGCAGCTCAGGCAGAGGTATCAGGTAATTAAAAGAAACAGGTAGAAAATTTTAAGGCACCACAGAACTTTAATAAATTTGATCCTAGAGATCACAACAAAAGTAAGCACCAGTTTGATAGGCCACGGTATGACAATAAAAATAAAACCCCACAATTCGATGAAAGGAAATATGATGAAAGAAAATCTTTCAACCAAGGAAGGAGGTGGTGTAAAAATTGTCAGATGGACAATCATGACACTGACCGTTGTAGAAGGAAACCTGTGTATATGGCCACCCTTCAGGTCAGGTCGACCTCAAGACAGGAGGAGGATATTATGATAAATACCACTCCAGAAGAGATGAGGAAGGCACAGGCTGGGGATAAGACCCTCAAGCCTTGTTTCAGGAAATTGTCAACTTGTCATACAACTCCAGGCAAGGGAGATTTTTACATGAAGAACAAGTTGATGTATAGGAAGGCCGGAACTAGATCCAATGGTCACGGACAGTTGGTTCTTCCAAAGGCATATAGGGCATACTTAATAAGGAGCCTACATGTGAAACCAGATGGGGACCATGAGAAAATTGGTACCATCATCCAAAAGGTGGCTCACAATTATTATTGGCCCAAGGCAAGGTGGGACATTGAGAATTTTGTAGAAAGGTGTAGCATAGCACATGAGGGAACATCCACAAGTGGGAACATTGATCAGGACCTGGACACGCCACGGGGCAAACGTAGGCCTGACAATAGAAAGAATAATAAAGTGGACCAAATGGAATGGGAAGCCCCTTTTCACGGACAAGCTTCAATTAACTGTTTTACAATGACCACTATGCAGAGAGTGCAAAAAGATGTCTTACCCCAGGATGAGCCGAAAATCCCTCAATCGGACTTAAACAAACTGGAGGAAGAGGATGTAGAGAGGAAATCTCTCATCAAGAATTCTAAGGGGGGAGAAAGCCCCAAGAGAAAAATTGGTAGCGGTCGTTTTGTGCATGATAATTCTGGGAAGAAAAATCGTCACTATAGAGCTTCGAGTGGAAGAGACCATACCGATGCATAGACAAATAGGTCCACAAAATTAAAGGTCCATATGTAGCGCTGTTAAGAATGTGGACTGATGAAAAGGCAGAGGAAAATATTACATCCTCATACCAATATGTGAATGAGCTGACCACTCGTTTAAAAACTGGCTGGAAACTTGCCAATGAAAATTTGAGACAAGCCAGGAAGAAACATGCTGCCTATTTCAACAGGAAGGCTAAAGACAGAGATTTGGCTGTGGGAGAGAAGGTACTGCTTCTTCTACCCGGTAGTCAAAATAAGTTACAAATTGGATGGCAAGGTCCATATACAGTTCTAGAGAAGGTGTCTAGAACCAATTATAAGATAGATAAGAAGGGGAAAGAAAAAAATCTATCATGTGAATCTCCTGAAGAAATATTTGGAAAGAGAACATCAGGAAGAGACACACTTGTTGACCTTGTCCATTGCAATGGAGATGAAAAAGGAACCACTTTCATCATTTGAATATCCATTACACCCCTGTGAGACAGCGGCACAGGTGAAAATCAGTACACATTTAACGAAAAATCAGAAAGAGAGAGTGCAACAGGTTCTAGATAATCATACAGAGGTGTTAACAGACCGACCGGGGCATACAAACTTATTGGAATATGATATGAAACTGATAGACCCCACACCTGTCTGTATGAAACCCTATTCGATTCCTTTTGCTAAGGAGAAAGCTTTGAAGGAAGAGATAGACTATTTGTTGAAGGAAGGAATTATTTCACACAGTGAATCTTCGTATAGTTCCAGTGTGGTGCTCTTAAGGAAACCCTCTGGAGAACATAGACTCTGTATAGATTACAGGAGACTGAATGCTATTACAGAAGGACAGGTGGATCCATTGCCGGATACAAATCAGTTGTTTGCCAGGCTAAATAAAGCTAAATATTTCTCAAAAGTGGATCTGAGTAAAGGATACTATCAGATTCCAGTAAAGCCTGAGGTTAGACCATACCTAGCTTTTAGTACCTCAGAGGGACACTATGAGTTTAACAGATTGCCATTTGGATTGAAGAATGCGCCTAGTGTCTTCTCTAGAATGATGAGAAAATTGTTAGATCCCCTAAATAATCCATGCATTACAAATTTCATGGATGATATCCTTATAGCAACAGAAACATTTGAGGAACACATTGACTCTCTGAACATGCTGTTTAATCGACTTAGAGAAGCGAATTTAACAGCCCGACCAACTAAATGTTGCGTTGGATGTAAAGAATTAGAATTCTTGGGACACACAGTTCATCAGGGAAACATGACCCCTGACCCCAAGAATTTAGAGAAACTAAAGAAAGCCCCGAGACCACAAACCAAGAAAGACGTGAGATCCTTTGTCTCATTATGTGGTTTCTACCAAAAGTATATCAAAAACTTTAATTCCATATGTGCACCGTTAACTGATTTGACACGTAAAGGAAATCCAGATCGAATTACATGGACACCACAATGTGAATTGGCTTACCAGGAATTGAAGGAAAAGCTCACAAGCAAACCTATTTTGAAATTACCTGACTTAAGTCAAGAATTCATTGTAAGAACGGATGCCAGTAATATCGGGTTAGGTGCGACCCTGTTACAGAAATCAGATGCATTGGATGGGGAATTAAGCCCAGTGGCATATGCTAGCAGAAAGTTGAATAAAGCTGAAACCAATTACTCAACTAGCGAAAAAGAATGTCTTGCAGTAATATGGGCGATAAAGAAATTCAATATTTATCTGTATGGGAAGGCATTTAAGTTGCAGACGGATCACAAACCCTTGTCGTTTCTAGCGCAGGCTAGGCATGAAAATTCTAGGTTACTCAGATGGTCCTTACTGATGCAACCATTTGAGTTTAGCATAGAGTATATATCTGGTAAGACAAATCTGGGAGCGGATTTTTTAAGCCGCCATCCGTGTGATGAGAATCACCGTAAGCCCCAGAAATAATACTAAATTTCTCTATGTGTATATAGAATTATAGACTGACATATAACGTCTGTTTTAAGAGGGGAGAATTTGTCGTGAAACATTCTAAATCCACATATATAAATTAAAAGGTAAATGTAAAGCCTAACACATAAATTCAATAAAAGGGAAAGAAGAATGGTAAAGAACAGTGCTGTCACAATGACTGTACTCGAGATCCCCCTTTTTCTGCTTCGTCTGCATATTCTCACGCTTGCACGTTTACTAGTAAAGCCTACAGCAGCATACACGCGTTTCCACAAAACAATAAAACGTGTACTGCATTTCTAAGAAAACCTTGAGATACGCAAGCTGATTAATGACCTAGATTAATACACTGCGTAATGAAAAGACAGATGGAATTAGGATAGAAAGAGGGAGGGCTGAAAGCAGGAACGCCGGCAACACTAACACGCGTCTCGCGATATACAATTAATGCCACCCCCAACGCGAAAGGCATGAAGCACTAGCTTTTTTTTTTTCAAATCGACAGTGATAAAAAAACACTACCCATACGAGAGTTAGGTTTAAAAACCTGTAAAATGCTTATTGGGAAACATGACATTATACTGGTTTACGTTTGAAAGCCTGACAGTACAGCAGACACCCTAAAGTTTGGAAGTGAGGAGGTGGTAACAGCACGACTATCCTAGAAGAAAATACATATTTTGAACGCCGCCACTTAGCTCCCTTAAAGCTTATATATTTGGGTTCCTTAGGACTTGCTGACAAAGAATAGGTTAAGTGTTACGCAAATAGTCTAGGAATTAACAAATTATAGCCAAAAGAAAATAGTGAGGGTGTCAGACAACACCAAATAATAATCGCACAGTGGCATGTTTTGAAACCACCATTTTACGGGAAATAGGCCACCATGTTAAATCCTATTTGATTGGATAGAAGTAAATGTAAGGCGAAACACGATTAGTCGGACTATAAACACTAATTTTGGTTGTTAGGGGAAACGTGAGAAGGGTAACATTTTTTGAAAAGCTGTGTAAACATGGCCCGATTGGTTAGACCCGCCAATATAGTCAATTAGGAGCGTCAGTTCAGTGCCACGTTTTAAAATAAACTTACTCAGAAACAGTGCGTTGAGAACCAGCTTATATTTTTTCTAAATAAAAGCATGGGACAGAGGCAGATCGGAATTTGTGCCATATTCATCGCCAGTCAACGTATTTGTGTATTATTTCCATGAATTGTGGTAAGCTTGACATATTTGATATCTTTTAATGAAAATTGAATGTAAATTGATAATTTATGTCTGTATATGTGCGTGGTTCAGTAGCAAACATGAGGCAAGGCCTAGATAGTGCTCCAACCTGAACAGGACGTGTCGGAGAAAAGTAAAACTGCATGGAATTGCCAAACAGTACACTCACACCTATCTTATTGACTAGATAGAACTAATGCTGGAATTGCAGAGGCGTATTAACCATTAGGGAGGAGTATACTGGTGTAAATTGTTTCAGATGAAGCTAGCAGTTGGCCTACCGCTCTGAACTCAGTGTTTGTTATGTATTGGGTTCAGTGTGGAAATAGATTATAAATTAGTTCTGAAGTAGGAGGTACAACCTTCTTGTTTCAGGGACCGTGGTCCTAAGTTATTGAAGCAGCACCTGGTCTGAGTTTTGCTGAATCCAGAGGCTGACAGCATACTCCTTGGTCCAGATAGCGACCAGTGAGGTGTCTCCAGAACACAGTGAAGCAATCGAGCAGATGAGTCTTTTCCTGCCGCCATCACGAAAGATAAGCTTCTGTGGCCAGAGCAGCTCAACATTATGTCTCCCCCCCCCCCCTCCCCCCCCAAAAGTACGTACGTACGTATGTATGTATATATATATATTTAGTTACCCGGATCAGATTTCTTTTACTTTCCTCACTGGATCTGTACTATTCACTAGTACTGTATTGTTGTGTGTGGATACACCGTAGTGTATAAAAACCTTACCTCTTAATTGAGTAGGAGGCGGTGTGACAGTAGTTGAACAAAAGGTCACCGAGTGGCGAGGGGAGAGTCACGTTATGTTCTCACCCTCGATAACTATAAGTCACATCATCCACCATCAACAGAATTTCTTATCTATCACCTCAGATCTCTCTCAGACTCTTTTGTCTTGTCTCTGACATCACCCAGACCGTGGCTCTGGTGTTACGGTGTTATTTTAAATGACGGCGTCTGCTGGGGTTTAGCAGTGCGCAACGTTTAGGGGTCAATAACATTAATAGAATATGTCGATATTTTACGGTATACTGAACGCGAAATATATGCTAAGATTATGACGCATTCGCGTTGGGAAGGTCACGCTTGGTGACTTGGTTACAGGGCCTTGTTACGCTATCCGTCAAGCAGAGAAGTCGTGTCTTGTATGTCTTCCAAGGAGAGGCTTAGTATATAGCCGATATATGAATTCAATATAGAACTCAGGGTCATTTCAGATATTAATCTAAGTATGAGATTATTAAGTAAATTAAATGATGGAAGGAGAATCGTATTATGATTCAATTTGTAGCTGTCAAGAACTCATGCGCTCATTTCTGGCTGTTGACTACAGCAGCGCATGTACATAGCCATGATGTTCATCTGACATATTGTTTTGACACGGACGGATACTTACTGGTATTATTTGGAATTTATTGTTATGCTGAACATTACATGAAGTTTTGTGAATGTCAGATATCGTTTATATGAACGTCAATACATGTGGACTCAGAACAGAAGGCTTGATATTTTACTTACGTTTCGGGTTTGGTTCCACAGCTGTTAATGTTTACGTTTCTTAGCACGATAACTCTCCCACAGGGGAAATCAACTAATGTACAATATGCAAATCAGAACGTCGAAGGGATGTTCTTACGGTCAGAGCTAACCATCAATAACAAACATTAACTACGTCAAGAGAGTGACTTTAATATTCAATAAATAATATAAGATGAAGGAACCGCAACACCCGTCACATCTGGTCACAGGTAGACTCTTATATAACCCGCTCGTGACAAGAGGGATAGTTTGTCAACTTTAGGCAAAATGAAAAATTTTTTTTAACACGCACTTACTTCATCTGCCCTTGTACCTCTTGGGATAACGGGTAAAATTTGCCTAAAATCGCCTGCAAATAACACAGTCACACCACCCATGAATCCATTGTCGCCCTATCTTCTACAACAGATTTAGAGGAGTCAGACAGTCTATTGACTACATATATTAATATATATATATATTACCACTCACGTGCACACACCCAATTGACGACAGTTAGACACACAGACGTGGGAAAACTATAACAAATGATTATACAGATATTTTGGGAACGAACTGACCAACACACTGATTAAGTTTAATTGAATTTTAATTATCAGACTAAAATCCCATCACAACATATAACATTTACATCAAGCATATATACATAGTCATAAAAGTCAATGAATTGCTACAAGAATGATAGACCCACAGTTATGATCTTTTCCCTCGATGTATAGCCCACAGTCCCGTTAGAAGAAAAGTGATAGCCCAAAGAGTCACGGATACATCTACTGTAGTCTAATGATTTCCCCTTAAAGGTATGAACAGACTTTGATACTATAATCTATCCTAAGGAAAATTATTGTTAGCAACAAAACTTGCATAAAGAAAAGTTAAGACAGCAAAAATGGGTGCCAAAATACAACAATAAAGGAATCACTCAGTCCTGCATTCACTCTATTCAGTCAGCCGTGATCACGTGCGTTCATGCATACTTACAGCTTTAGTAGCAACTTCTGGAAACACAATTCTTAGGACATGCATATACAGAATCTTCAATGGTAGCCGTGGCCAAGACAACCCCAGTTCCAAAAAGACGGGTTGAATTCACTGCTTCAGGGAACGTTATCTTGGTTCTACTTATTTTAGGATATCTGGTTCTGTCACATTAAAATTGTCCAGGCACGAACGTTAACAGCGAGCACAGTATCAATAGCTTAGGTTTCTAGTAATGAGGAATGTCAGGTCGGGTGCCTTATCTCAGTATAGGAATTTAGTTGGTCACACCACCACTTGTCAACAGTGTCGGAAAAGTTATTGATTGTAATATCTTACTTGCCACAAAGGCTGAAAATGTACTAGAGAGTTTTTCTCTGGAAGAGTTAAATCAGGCTCGATGGGCCCGTTACTTCATTTAACCTTTAAAGTTCTTGTAAAGGTTATACACCAAGTCTTTAAGGAAAATGTTTTAGTTCTTCACAGATATTTCTCGTGTACTCATACGCTGGCAAAGTTGGGTCACCCCAGTTTCACTGAATAAAGAAAAACAGCATATAAAATACTATACATACTATGTACTCGGATATAACTTACATTATCAACTGCAAGCGGAGGCTTGACTTATCGTTTAAAACCCTCCCGTGAAATAAGTTATATTCATAAAATCAATCATCATGAATTAGAAATACATACGTATTTCGTCAATACTCAGTGATGAATCTGTGCAGTTATAAGTTAGTTTTACAATATTCTCGACTAAGCAGTTAAATTAAATTTATTATCGCTGCATGAGTTAAGCTAGAAATTATACTTTATTCTGCTTTCCACTGAAACACGTCAGATAGAGAATATACCAGACTTATAAATTAATCACTCTGCACAAAGAAACTAGTGGATTAATATAATAGGCGATTTTTCCACTTAATCACTAACAAAATACTAGACATATAATATTTACTTCAACACAGAACTACTAAGAACTAAATCACTTCGACCAAACTAAATGCCATCTTCTATCAACAGAGATTCTTAGGAATCGAACGTAGGTTGTTCTAGTCTTGACTGCGAAGTTACTGAGTGACTGAAATCTAAAACTCCGGTTAAGATATATCTTAAACGGACAAAGGATGTGCGTTATTTTCAAAACCCGAAATAGCCTCCCCTTCTCGTCTTAACACTTACGTTAACTCAGACACTCGCCATAACTGCCAAGAGTGCGTCTTCACACCTCTACGACTATGGTCATTTCTGATCCGATGCACGAGTGTCATATCACACTTCAAGAACTCAGCCGAAGAAACGCTGTGTCAGGTGAAAAATGTAAACGGTATGTCTCATTAGATGGCCGTTTCCACACCTCACCGAGCAACTTAGCCGTAAAAGCTACGTGTCAGATGGAAATACCAGACGATATGTCTGAAATCATGTCTGACTGGACGAATAATCAAATTATTCGTTACCATGACATCTTATGCAATAAATGCGTTTCTAAATGAGAATAGAAACAGGCGAAAGTTTTAAATAGGAAAGTAATATTTATCGCAAACGAACGAATGCGAAAAACATGAAAAGGATGAAAGAGCGAAAATAAAGTAGAGGACACGGGTAGAAAAAGAAAAGAATATAGAAAATTTATTGATCATAAATCTCTATGCGACACCTCTTATATCTTTCAAAGTCCTATCCAAGTCTTTGATAGAACTTTTATGTGACATTGTGCTCTCATCCCACACAATGAGCGAACACTTTTGCAGTAATTTTTCTGAGGCGCACTGTTTAGAAATATGACACACAACACCTTGATCATCATGACATAAATTGAGTGGCAACTTAAACATTGCATGGGCCGTTTTGCAACCTTGTAGCAACGTCGCAGCTGTTATTGAAGAAGCCACGGCCAAGGCAACATCATCACTTTTTTTACGCCTGGGTGTCCTTCAACTGGTACTCCTTGCTTTCGCCGCTGAAATTTATTTCTATTCCATGTATAGAATCCCGAAACCTCATCATTCGTCAAAGTCCTTGCAAAAGAATCCTCTGAGCCCAGTTTGAAGAAAAAAACCATCAAAGTAGTATCTCGCGGATTATTAGCAACATCCGCGGCCTTGTTTGGATTACACGTTGGCCATTTTCAAGATGGACAGCTAAATGCATAACTGTTGGCGATCTTTATTTATGTTAACTCAGTGATTACTCCTGATATATAAATCGTACGTATATAGTGTAAAGGAAGTGTTTTCGTTAGTAAATGCTTTCACCATCGATGTAATTTGTTTTCGTACATCTTTAGGGGTTACGACGATATTCAACAGCAAACTTAACGTTATAAATTTCGCCGAATATGAAAACATAAAAATGTTTATTGTGAGTTATCTATTGATCTGGGATATCTGTCCCCGTGGACATTTTTGTAGAACTATTAACCCCTAAAAGTCTCTCATACATTGTTTCGATATATCTCTTATAGTTTAGCCGCCGTATCGAAGTTAATGTACCGCACGCATGATTTTTTTTTTTGCGCAACATGTTTCTTCACTGCTCAGTCTCCTGATGTCGTACCATGATGATATATAGCTTAAAACCTTTCCAGAGAAATGTCAAATACGCTCGAAAAAAACCGCATCAAAATCGGTTCAGCCGTTATTGAGTTTTGAGGTAACAGACAGGCAGACAGATGTTGCCTTTCATATGTAGAGAAAACAGCCCATACCATGTAATAAATGTAGAGCACACTAAATAGCGAGATACAGTTTAAACGGTATTAATAAATCTTAAAAGTACAGTCAATCTTCCCTATTCGCGGTGGTTAGGTAAAGGTAGTCCCATAGCAGAAACTGCCGCAGGGGAGTGAAGTGTTAGAGACTTCACCATACTAGGTCCAGCATCGAGAGGTGGGGTGACCAGCTCCCTTCCTTCGCGAGGGTTAGGTTCCTTGAAAACCCGTGAATACGGAACCATTGATCCTATAGGAAAAAGGGGGTTAGGTTCCTGCGGGAAACTGTTCATCATACACTATTGCTACCGATAATCATCATTTCATGCACCCTTCTTGTAAAAAACAGCTTATTTATTATACTGTGCATTTTATAACACAACGGGCTGATCACCCGTTTGCCAGTCACTTCGATTACGGAAACAACAGCAAATGGGTTGATTTGCCTTTTCCCTAAAGACGCCTCTAGGCGTGATGGGAAACAATGGCAAAGAAAACCTATCTGCTGTTGCCCTAAGACGCCACTAGGCGTAATGGCCACTGACTGCTTTGACGGTCGGTGGCTAAGGACGGAAGAAGAAGCATTTTATAAATGTATTTTATATACTGTTTTCTTTGTACATTCTGTTGGTGTACCAATACTCACTCAACCATTCACTCACACTGTCACTACTTTTTCACTCATTCACACATCCACACACAAACACATACACACACATTATTACAAAATCCCTGGAAAACAAACACTGAAAACATTTACACAGAACATTCAAAATTTTTACAACATAAAATTAATCATGTATATAAAGTGTAAAGTAAATTAACAATGCGCGTCTTTGATGTTCAATGCAGTTGTTACTTCATACGTATACGTAAAAATGTGGTTGTCCAGAGCACCCCTATGCAGGGCCGGATTAAGCTAGTACGGGGCCTGTAGCATATGTTAAGAAAGAGGCCCTATATTTAAAAAAAAAACAATAAAACAACACAAATATATTTGAAAACATACATTTTTAATTTGCATAGTAATTATCATTATCAAAAGTAACAAAACAGCCAACATTATTGTTTAAATATTAATGTTTCTACATTTAGCATGAGCAAATTTGTTGATGATATAGGATGTATCAATTTCACGCAGAAGTCTATGTTCAATGCTCATTGATGTGAGATTGTTCAATCTCTTTTGACCCATGGTGCTCCTTAGTTCATTTTTAATAAGTTTCAGTTTTGAAAATGATCGTTCTCCACTGCAGTTGGTTACCATTAGTGACAAATAGATGCGCAAGGCGATTTCTACATTTGGAAAACAAGACTCCAAAGAATTGTAAATTATCAAACGGTAAAACTGTAACTCTACAAGGTCTAGAGTAGTGCCAATGTGAGAAGCAAGATCAGTTTTCAACAGTTCTGTAAACTGCACAAGTTCTTCACAAAGACTTTCTTCTAGATTTTCCGGATATGATTTAATAAGATTCGATGATCTCGTTACCACCTCTTCAGGTTAATCGACTGTAACTGACGAAGGAATCCAAATACATCATTCAACTTTTGATAAGCTTTCTGGCGTTTTGACAAGGCAGAGAGCAAGCTATCAATAAGGACAAAAAATGTTCGGCTTTTAAACTGCTGAGAAGGCGTTTGAGATTCAACAAGTGGATCAAGTGTGCTGGAACCACTGAAATCATCATACTCTCGATTTCGTTTGTGTTTTCTTCGAGTTTGTTCTTGATAATGTTCACACTCAGTCAGATCCTCGGCCTTTTGCTCTATGTCTGCAAAAGTAGACTGCATAGCTTGAATATACCCCCGCAGGAATTCATAGAGTGCACAAGCTGTATTCAAATCTTGGTCAGAAGATTGCAAAGAAGCACTGGTAATTTGAAAACGCTCTAATACTTGATCCCACAGTATGATCATTATTCCTGTTTCTAACTTCATCATGGTTGAAAGTAGACCACGAGCCTGTTGACGACACTCCGCCTTCTGATCATTGTTATCTGAAATATCATCCAAGACTTGTTTTATTGCAGAAAAGCTGTGTAAAAGTGCTTTTGTTGCATCTGCCCGAGCAGACCACTTGGTATCTGACAGTCTTTTCACAAAGGGCAAATGGGACTTATTATGAGTACCGCCAGCACGTAATGCAGTAGAAAGGAGACCCCACCGGTAGGTAGAAGCAGAAAAGAAGGTGTATCGGCTTTCAACAAATCCAAAGAAAATGACTGCTTCTTGACAACCTTCAGCAGCACATTTTCCAACCAAATTTAGTGAATGTGCAAAACACGGAATGTAATGCGCAAACTTATTCATCTCTTTAATTCGTGCTTGTAATCCTATAAACTTGCCACTCATGTTGCTGGCGTTGTCATAACTTTGACCACGGCAGTCTTTAATATCAATGTCATTCGCCTTTAAAAAATTAAGTAGACTTTTAGTAAGCTGTTCAGCACTATGTGTGATGGAGTTACTGTGATTTAGTCTTCAATAGGCCCCATTTCGTTTTCTCATCGTAACTATTGAGTTTGCCATTTTTGTCTTCCCTCTATTTTAAAGATTGGGAAGGATTCTTTTTCTCTCTGAATAATAGGGGTGTTTAGATTTTTTCTGTAGGTAAAGTAATTGTGGGTTTTTTTCTATAGGGATTAACGTAAGTTAGTACTGAAGGGCACCAGTCTTCCCGTTTCTAATATCGCGATCTTGGAATTCCATTTTTTTTGCGTTGTTAAATTTATCGCGGTCATTTTTCGTGGGGAAGGGGAGATGACCCCTACCCAGGTAACGTCCAACATAACTTGGAGCGAATCACATTCGGTTCTGCTCACGCTAGCGGACGACGTTAGGTAACGTTACGCAGCCGGAAATACGCGCGCGTTTAAAGGAAGCAAGAATACACTGGTTCTAAATTTAGAGATGAGCGCATGGAAAATTTTAGAGTATCTTTAATTCTATTGGTTGTAGTGAGACGCCTTGCCTCAAGTAGGTCGGGGGTCAGAGCGGGAAAATCTAAGATAAAGTAGCGCTTTTCGATTTAGCGGTCTCTTCCTGCAGAAATCCTGGGCCGTGTATCCAAGCATATTGTCGGCTTCTAACGCTGAACGCAGTATTGGTATGTCAGTAATTTAAAGTAGCGTGGTAATTAAATATAACTTTCTCTAATAGAGCCTTAGTCCGTTCTAATTTAATTTAATTTTGAACTTTATAACTTGTAACGCCATCATTTATTTCTACAGTGATAGAGTGATAAAGAGATATTACGTAGGTGTGCTCCGTAGATTTAATAGAAAGTCTGAAGAAATACACGCATCCTAGATTTATATTAATTTACAGAATATTCTGAAGCGCGTGTATTTTTATTTCATTGAGAGATTAATTCTGATAAGTCTCCTAATAAAATACGGGAACGGATTTTTCGGGAAAATTTAATCACGTGGTTACCGGAATTTATTTGGATAGAAATTCTAGATGGATAGAGAAGATAATTAAAATATTTTTCTATCTGTGAAAGTATAATAATTGCAGGGAAACCACGTGAGGTAGAGAGGGAAAGGAAATTTATGGTGCCTTAAGTGGTTGTGTAATTAAATATTATGCGGAGTAGTATTTGATTTTTGTGTTATGAGATTTAATGAGTTCTAGGAAATATAGTCTATAGAGATAGATATATTTCTGTGTATAGAGATGTAATATATAAATGTACTGAGGAATTTTAAACATTGATGTGCAGTTAATTGTTGTGCATTTTTATCATAAGGGGGAAACGATGATAAGGTCCTGATACCGCTTACAGAGTTAAAGTAGGCCTAAGTACGGGAGGTTTCCCTACCTGTTTTTAATGTTTTAAGGCCTGAGCAAGCTGTGTATAATCAAGTATTGATCAGTGAGTCTGGAGTTTACTAGACAGACAGGGTGTAGTCGGGAGGAGATGACCCAGGGTCAGTAAATATTTACGTATCGTCGTGCACAAGAGAGGGGAAATAGGGGAGCAGTCTTCGTTCGGGTGTTTACATGTTTGTGCTAAGATATGAGCGTGACTGAAGCAGCAACTGTATATGTTTTAATAGATAAGTTATTTTATGAGAGTATTTTAGTATTTTAGTACAGAGTGGCATTTCTTTTGTGTCCACAGCAGTGGTCACGGCCCGAAGAGCGGGGGTTGCCAATAAATCTTGTTCCTGACAGCTGGCAAAGGTAGCCAGTCTTCTCAAGAGAGAAAAGTCGAGGAAACGCCAGAGGCGTAAGAGCTTGTACCGTGGAGGGGTATCGGCTCTGAGTATTGTGGGCCCCAGAGAGAGGGAGCGAGGAAGAGCAGGTCGAGACAGCGACGCAGTCTTCAGTGAAAAGGGTTTTCTTAAGACCCGGAGCTCTAAGCTCATACACACCCATCGAACCCAAGCAAGCGGGTTGGTGTGTCTTTTTTTTTTTTAGCCTCGGTCAAAATAATACCGAAGGGCCTAAACCCAAATGAGGGGTAACATAGCAAGGGAGAATCAGCTTTCTTTTCGCCAAATAGAGAAGCCTCTACAGTCTACGGCAAGTGCCTAGTCATCAGAAGTACGAGTCAGAACCAGGAAGAAAGGGATATCATTTCCCGGTTGCTGAAATGAAACGAGAGCAGCAAGGCAGGAGAAGTGGAGAGAGAGATGGTGAAAAATAGATCAGGGACCTGCAGAGTCTCATATTATTCTTAGAGGGTAGCCTCTGAGCCTTAGAGTTAGAAAAAGTCTATTAATTAGCAGTGCAGAGTGTGACTTAGTGGCGTATATCGCTGACAGAGTTAGCTACTGTGCAGATAGTCTTCGGCAGTACCAGCAGAACCTTGACATTAGAACTAGTAAATTATAGAGCGTGGCTTTAGTTGACGCCCCACCAAATTAGACTGTAGTTAAGATCACTTATCATTTTTTAAATTTTGTCCCCAGCAGGGTGTATGAAGGAGTGAAAGTGGTTGGAGTTTTAATTTGGTGTGCTTATAATCAAATTGATTTTCTGTTTTTCCAGGTCGGTGCAACCTGGCACGATATATGCTTTTCTTTGTTTGTTACTATGTTATGAAAATTCTGTTGATTTGTATAATAAACTTATTTAATGTTCACTGGATCAGCTTCTTCACTGTATAGTCCTTAACTGTTGTCTGTACAGTGGTGTCTGTAGTGTTAGTTGAACCTTATCTCCTTTAGTCTGTTAAAGGTAGCCAGAGGTGGTGAGTTTATAGCATTTCTTGACGTCACGATTTGGCGAGGAAGATTTAATTTCAGTTATCCTCCTCGGACCAATAGACTCACCTTACTACATTCACTGTCATTTCTCATAATTAATCTATTATCTTAGTCTTTTCTCACATCAGGGTCTTGTCCTACACTTGGGCATAACTCTAACTTAAATCCAACTCGTGACACTATGACCTTCCATATCCAAAAAAATGTCACAAATCTTTCAACTGGTCCAGATGGCAAAACATAGCGCAGAGTCAAAGTCAGCTGGTCCATATTAGATATATCTGGAGTAGAATCCAATGAAACGGAATAATACTTGTATTTCTTCACTTCACAGAGAATGTGATCCAGTATGCTGGATCCAATCAGATTGATGAATTCCTCACACGTTGTTTTAGATAGATATGATGTATGTCCAAATGCTTTGTTTGCATGAGAACTTATATGCTCTGTCAGAAAAGGGTCAAACTTGGCCAGTAATTCTAACAACCCTAAGTAATTCCCGTTATAAGGGGACCCAACAATTTCATCACTGCCACGAAATGAAAGGCCTTGTTCTGCTAAAAACTTCACAACTTTAATTATTCGCTCTAGAAGTTTGTGCCAATACTTTTCTTGAATGTCCATTTGTTTCACAAGTTGGGAATCGACACGTTCACCTTTCTTTTTACTCTTCAACAGTGAAATTAAAGCTTGTCTATGTGAGGAGCTTTCTTCATGTCGACGCAATAGATTGCTTGCATTTTTCCAGACATTAAACCCATCCACAGTAAACTTTGATGAACATTCTGAACTCATAAGCTTGCATGGGAAACAGAATAGGCGCCCTTTACTTTCTGAATAGCATACCCATTTTCTTGCATGTTGCTTGTTTGTAAGTTTATGAATATGTGTAAAATAAGACTTCTGACAGTATCGAGTTTTCTTTTCAATGTCATATAATCGCACGGATGAAGAAAAGGCACTATCAACATGTTGACATTTTTCACTTCCCTTGGATATCCAATATTCACACTCATAGTCATCTATATTGTTCGGCCAGTCACCAATATCATTAGAGTACTTCTTCGTTTCACTTATTCTTTCACATTCAGACTCAGTGTATAATGGGTTTTGCTGTATGTTTTCTGCTGCACAGCCTGCACTAGTATTAGTTGTTCCTGTACTTCCAGCTTCAGCGGTTAGAGTACCACCACCATGAACATCAAAATATTCTGTCAGCTTACGTGTTTTTGATATCCCAAGTTGATCTCTTCTTTCTTTTTCTTCCTTCGCTTTACGTTTTCACTTCCAGCAGCATAATTACGTTCAATATCTCTATGTCTACTGCTCATTTTTTGAGTTTTCTAACCTTACAAATCAAGAAATTTTAATCAAGATCGAAAGAGAGTGCGAGCACGCCGTATACCTCAATTAAAACAGGAAGTTTCCGTTTCCTAAATTCTAGTTTTTATTGTTAATGCAAATTCATTTCACAAAGAACGAAACAAAATTAGAGGGGCCCATACTAATTTCTTATGCACCTCTCACAATGAAAAGGAGCTAAAGATGGCATAAATCACAAGATCATTGGTTTAACGCTCGTATTAGAAGATGACCAAATAATTATGATCATATTTATTGTCGCGGGGCCCCTAAAAGCACATAAGGAAGGGAAAACCGAGGCCTGTAAACAGTAAATTAATATTAGACAAACATAAAGGTATGTTTTCAGGCACTCGTAAGAAATAAAGAAGTAGAACACTTGGACAACAGAAAAACAACAGACGTGAGTGGCTTACCCAGGGTTCGAACCCCGTACCTTCCGTACGACAACTCCGCCTAGCTATCAAGCGAATCACACTGACCCCACGGCCAGCTAGGCATCCCCAATAAAGATGCTTTACTGGCTATTTATCAGTAAGAAACACAAGATAACACCGGAAGTATACAGTGGGCAACTCAGCCCCTTAATGACGCAATCACTTCTGTTGTTCCACTATTAACAGTATGTGTCAGTCCAAACAAGACAAAGACCTTGATACTGGGTCCTAGCTGGCCGTGGGGTCAGTGTGATTCGCTTGATAGCTAGGCGGAGTTGTCGTACGGAAGGTACGGGGTTCGAACCCTGGGTAAGCCACTCACGTCTGTTGTTTTTCTGTTGTCCAAGTGTTCTACTTCTTTATTTCTTACGAGTGCCTGAAAACATACCTTTATGTTTGTCTAATATTAATTTACTGTTTACAGGCCTCGGGTTTCCCTTCCTTATGTGTTATTTATGTTCATACAATACCAGAAACCTACCCACTGTTCTATACTATTGTCCTTTAGTCTTCTACTATTTACTGGACCCAGTATCAAGGTCTTTGTCTTGTTTGGACTGACACATACTGTTAATAGTGGAACAACAGAAGTGATTGCGTCATTAAGGGGCTGAGTTGCCCACTGTATACTTCCGGTGTTATCTTGTGTTTCTTACTGATAAATAGCCAGTAAAGCATCTTTATTGGGGATGCCTAGCTGGCCGTGGGGTCAGTGTGATTCGCTTGATAGCTAGGCGGAGTTGTCGTACGGAAGGTACGGGGTTCGAACCCTGGGTAAGCCACTCACGTCTGTTGTTTTTCTGTTGTCCAAGTGTTCTACTTCTTTATTTCTTACGAGTGCCTGTAAACATACCTTTATGTTTGTCTAATATTAATTGGCCCCTAAAAATGCGGGGCCCGTAGCATATGCTACTTTTGCTACTACGTTAATCCAGCTCTGCCCCTATGTACAATCTTTATAAGATACACCGCCACTGCTACAATGAACCCTTTGAAAAGATTCATGCACCCCAGGGTGCACAATGCACCATGGTTGATCTAGGTTACGGGACGAAGGAAGGAATAAGTTTTATTGAATGTATGTAGGCCTGGTCAAAATTTCAAAAGCTTGTGTATCTAAATATAGTATCAGTTTAGCGTTGTGGATTTGTGGAGTGTCAAGTTTTACAAAACATCAAAGGAAAAGCGTGAGATATGAAGCGCGTTCAGCAACCACTTGACTAAGATTATAAAAGTGTCAAGCCAGACGTTCTCCTCGCCTGATTTATTTTTCTCGTTTCTTTTCACATACTTTGTATTTTTAATAAACATTACCTTCTTCTTCGCCTAGGTTTACATTTTTAGCCTGGTTCGTTTGTTGTATATTCAGTGTTTACAGCATCATAATCGTTGTTACTGCTACGTCTCTTATATTGTCAATGGTATTGACTACATTGGTATGTCGGGCCTCCTTGAGTAGCTGACGTACTTCTAGATGATGACCTGATAATGCGAATGTACTGTGGACCGTTGCTTTGTCGTGTATGATGGTACGACTAATGGCAATGAGACGAGGTAACGATCATGAATTGGTCAAAACAGTGTGACCAACTGGCAACGAAGATATAATGGACTCGTTGCAGAAGTAAGTGACGAGACATATTTATTAGGAGGAGACTTTGACATCAGTATTACGAACATTTTCATCAGCATGGTTATAGCAGGATATACATGGTAAATAAAAGTCACTACGGACGTTGAACAACAAGCGGAAGCTCTACGGCAACGATTTAGTAGGATGCATGGGTTTACAAAAGTGACCATGTTAATAGCATTGAGCATATATTTCTAATAACGATCTAAAATATCTCCTAGCGTTGACTGAATACACTAACAGCCGATATAGCTGGTCAGGCTGAATCTCCGCAGTAACGGTATTGGAGAATACTTATCTGAGGCTAGATACTTCAACGAGCCGGTTCTGGCTAATGATTGGCAAGAAAAGATTCTTGGCATACATCGCTCAAGAATAACATCATCATATCTTAGTTAGTCGCTTATCCTTTACAGGACGTGGCAATCAACCCCAGCTTTTATTGGCTGTTTGTGATTTTTCTAGGCAATTTTTTTTCATTCAGTAGTTTGCCATTGCTTTCTGAACGGACGGCGCTTATACCATTGTTAAAAATCCACACAAAGCGATCTGCTACCAAACCGCCTGCAGCTGTTTTCGAACCTGTTATATCTGGATTATGAAACTGCGTTCATATCCATTAGGCCACAGACGCCGACTATCATATCTTAGATAATCATAATTAACTTCATGGCCGTGTCTCCCCTAGACTTGGGATGAGACCACGGAAAAAAATAACGTCAGCTCAGCACGATGAATATCTGGATCTGCCTCAAGGACATTGATTGTATCCAAACTAATCTCTGCGTCATACCGCGCCATGCCTAGTTTAATAGTGGTTCACGGTCGTACACAAATAACATTTTTTTTTAATATATCATTGCTGAACTCAGGTGCACGTCTGAAAATCTGACTGTTTATGAATATAAAGTCTTTAACAATTTACATCGACCCCCACGCAAAAAAAAATCAATTATAAGACGGTTAAAAGAATAATATCATCAGTGAAGTTAGCAATGGCGGCTTTCTTTAATAAGCTGTTGAGCTGCAGCACCCCCTGTAAAAAAAAGGACTGCATACTGTCTTTACTACACTACATTATAATACATAATCCGGACAGACCAAAAAATACAAAAAATTGAGGTTACACCGGAAGGGTTAAATACAAAACAAAACAAAAATTATCCAACACCGTATTGTGGTAAGTGCTGCAAACGATGACAGTTCAAGTGACCTTGACCTCTTATAAGCGAATGCTTGTTATACTCACAGCAAGAGGCCAGCTGCGATTGGGTTGAATTTATTTAACTAGTGCTGCAACGGAACACAGCTCAAGTGAAAATTATCTCTATCAAGCGACTGTTTACGTGCGCGTTCACAACAATACCGCAAAACGTTGGTCAATTGCATTGTTTTGAGATTAATTTAATGCTGATATTTTCTTGTGTGCTGAATTATTATAGAAATGAGTGAAGTAACTGTTACATATTTACAAGAAATTGTTTTTTCGCGATTGTCGTTGGCTGAAAAATGCCGTGTAAAAACACTAGGTCGACCTCTTCCGAATCTAAAAATTATCCAGACCTCGACTAGCAGGAACAGTACATACCAGAGAAAATTTATCAGAAAAATTTATGAACATCATGACTGGTTGTGTGGATGTAATGTAAAGAATGCATTATTTTGTTTTCCTTGTTTACATTTCAACGGTGATACTACATGGACAAAGACAGGTGTAACGGATCTGATACATTTGCATAGCAAGCTTCAGAAACACGAAAATAGCACAGTCCACGTTAGATACGTTGTAGCATTGGGGATGCTGGGGACAGTGGATATTTCTTCACAGTTAAGCGAGGCATACAAATTAAATATTAATAAACACAATGAAGAGGTGAAAAGAAACAGAAACATTCTTTCAAAAATAATTGACTGCATAAAGTTTTGTGGGAAATTTGAACTTCCACTGCGTGGTCATGATGACAGTTTTTTAATGAATGAACAGTGCAGCACCCCCAATGATAACCCCCTGGAACCGCCACTGGAAGTTAGGAATAAACATAGTAACACAAGATGAACTTAGTAGAACGAAATTAATGTAGAATTCAAGAATACGATGAACGGAAAAATTAACATAGATCAACTATGTATGATATATCAATCGATGAGGTAAAGAACTGAAGAAATGAAATGAAATGAAGAATAAGCATAAATGGTGAAAATCTGAAAATGGTGACAAATCAAGTCAACGTTGCAAATAACTGCGTTGCGTCCCGTTGTTAACGCAAGTTTGAAAAAAATGAACTTAAAAACAGATAAACGCAAAAACGCAAATAAACAACACATCCTAAGGGTATACTATATGAGTAAGAATCTAGGTAATATACTAGTAAATTCTAAAATTATAAGCTATTCTTATAATCTAATGCGTATATAGTTTTGCGCCTGTAACATGTCAGGAACGAATGTTGCGCTTCCATACAATAATTAGCCTATCTATATTTATAAGGCAAGTATGTATTTGTTTTAAATACAATAATCGTAGCAGTCATGTAATGTGGATGAATTATAGTCAGAGCCATGTAGCTAGTAAATGATCCGAAAAAGTTTATGATAAATAATCATATGAGAAATGCTAAAATGTTCAAATCTAAGATAAATTTGTCACTTACTAATATAAATTACTCTAATAAAAGTGTCATGGCGTATCATTGTATAATGTTAACTATCACGTTAACCACGGCTTTGTCTTTTTATTACGTTCGTTTGAAATGTGTATGAAAAATACAAGTCAAAGAAACATATTGTCCTAAACGATAAAATTAGTAGTTCCAAAAAAAAAAAAAAAAATCCATGTACACTTGTGATGATGAAGTGTAAGCTGGACACCCATAAAGTGGAGTTCGTAGTGTCACGATTCGCAATGAAAGTCACAAACGTGCTGTTTCAACACAAGTTATGCGAGTGTCAGTACGATACATTTTCCATTGTGTCAGTGGTTTCTTGTGGGCAGCGTGAAAGTAAGTCTGCCACGACGTTGTCTGTTCCACGAATGGCTTTCACGTCGAAGTTAAATGGCTGTAAAGCGATCGTATAACGTGCAGATCTGGAATTTATCAAATCTTTGCTCTTGAGTGCTGTAAGAGCTCGCTGATCGGATTCCACCTCAAAGTGGGCACCTATAAGAAATCTCTGTAATTTTAGAATGGACCACACAAGTGCTAGGAGTTCCCGGTCCACCACGGAGTAATGTTGTTCTGTTTCCGTCAACTTTCGAGACACGTAGAGAACTGGGTGAAGTGTTCCTGAGTAGTTCTGCATGAGTGACGCCCCGATTCCCTTTGAGGACGTATCTGTGCGAATTGCAAAAGGGAAGTTTTTGTTTGGGAGTCGTAAACTAGGTACATATGAAAATAACAATTTAATCTTATCTAAAGTGGCCTGGCACTCTTGTGACCACTGAACTATGTTTGGCAACCCTTTCTTTAACAAATTAGAAAGAGTGGCAGTGATGGTCGACAAGTTTGAGATGAAGAGTCCATAGAATTGGATCAAGCCGAGGAGGCTTCGAACTTGTTTCTTGGTTTTAGGAGTAGTGACATTCAAGATTTTGGAAATGTTGTGGTCCTCCGTTTTTAAGAGACCATGGCCTACACGGTGGCCCAAAAACGAGATCTCACTAAACCCGATGTGGGCTTTAGACGGTGTTGCCGTCAAGTTGTGAGAGCGTAAAGTAGATAAAAGTGAGCATAGACCAGTGAAGTGATCATTCCAAGAGTCACTAAAAAGACATATGTCGTCGATATATGTGATGATATCCGAACGATGTGATAGGATCTTGCGCATCATCCGGACGAAAGTGGTTGGTGCGTTGACAAGCCCGAATGGCATGCAGTTCCATTGGAACAGCCCCCGAGGAGTAGAAAAGGCAGTGAGAGGCTTAGCATGTTCGGTTAGAGAGGTACCTACTAATACCCTTTGGATAAGTCTAACTTAGAGAAGAATATAGCGTTTGATAATTTAATAAGTAAATCTTCTAAAAATGGCATAGGTTCAGCGTCAAAACGGGTCCCCTGGTTTAGTTTTCGATAATCTACGCAGAGACGAATGTTCTTGTCTTTTTTATAACAATACCTATGGATGAAGCATAGGCTGAATTGGATGGCTCAATATTGTTTAATCGCAGCATTTCATCTTATTCCTTTTCCACTTGGGATTGGAAATGCAATGGTTTAGGATAAGGATGGACCCTGATAGGTTTTTCATCGGTCAACACAATATCATGTGCAATGACAGATGTCCGACCCGGAATGTCGGTAAGGACATCCTGAAATGATTGTAGTAAAGAAGTAACCTGCTGTTGTTTCTCAGCAGATAGCCCAGGAGAAATCGTGACGTTTTGTCATGTTTCCGTAGAATGTAACGGTACTACCGGAAGTGGTAGAGGCACGTCAGCGAAAGTAGATTCCTCCTCTTGGATGACTGACAAAGATGAATAACAATGTAGACGATAATTGGATCGTCAGTAGCCTGAAAGACAGACTGAAGATAGTCTGGACGGGAGTGAAATTCCTTCAACATATTGATGTGGAATGTTTTGTGTTTCCCGTTTATGTCGACAATATAATCGACGTCAGAAATGCGAGATAAAATTTTAAAAGGACCTTTCCAGGCAATTAGAAGTCGATTATCTTTCCGTGGAAGCAGTACATAAGCTTCGTCTCCAGGAAAGAGTTGTCGTAGACGCCTGTATCTGTTTAAAGAGTCTGGCCTTCTCTTTGGCGGACTCTGACGCGGAGGTAGCCAACCTGCATGCGTCTATAATTTTATGTCTTAATGCGATGACATATTCGTATGATGACTGAGTATCATCGTTCATATCATCGTCAGTGAGTAAGTCATGTAATAATGACATGGGACCACGAGGTTGTGCCCCGAAAACGAGCTCAAATGGCGAAAATCCTGTATGTTCATTTTGTACTTCTCGATAAGCAAAAAGTACTGCGGGTAAAACCCTATCCCAATCTTGAGAGAATTTACCAGTTACCTTACCTAGCAACTGCTTTAAGGTACGATGTTGCCTCTCAAACATCCCATTACTCATTGCATGGTATACGCTACTGAGCGCTCTATCGATGTGGAGCATGGCCATCACCTTAGTCATAGTCTCAGACACGAACTGTGTACCCCTGTCTGAAAGTATCTTTGTAGGGAAACCTAGGCGAGAAAAAAAATAGCCATAGAGCATTTGCTACATCAGCAGTAGATATGCTCTTAAGAGGGATAGCCTCTGGCCATCGAGTACACATATCTATACAAGTAAGGATGTATCTATGTTCTCTAGCAGAAATGATCGTATAGTATGTCAGTGGCTTGGAGGAAATTTTTTTTAAAATGAAGAGTCATTTTGTTGCAACTTAATAAAAGACTCTCCGGACATTACATTTTAAAAATCATCATCATTTTGCTCTTGATTTGTGTCAATATTCACATGTAATTGTTCTTGAGCTTGTGCTCTAGTCGTTATTGCGTTCGCAGTTTGAATGTACTGCTGTTCCCAGTCAGCAATCTGTTCCGGGGTACATTCTTTTACCCCGTGTATCCGTCCGACGAAAAGGTCGGCGATCGGATTCGGGAGCATACAAACTTTTATACGCCCCGTAAAGAATGGAGTGGCGATGTGTACGATGGAGTTGGGAAAGTCTCCGTAGAGGTCAGTAAGGTCGACCGTTAAATGTAGACTTCAAATACAGCGGTGTCGTTGAGTTGATCGTTCATGGTGCTTTTTTTTTTGTATAAATAATCAACTTTTTTTTTTTGAAAATCGACAAAATAGTTAGTGGGATGCAATTTCAACAAAAAATGTTCCCGATTAAAACTCTTAGTTTCGATGTGATACCGTAGTTCTGTGTTGAGGTAATTATTATATTAAGTATCTAATATTTTGCGAGTGATTAAGTGTTGAATCGCCTATTTTTCACTAGTTCTTTGTGCAGAGAGAATTAAAATATAGTCTGTATTATTTTCTAGTGACGTGTTTCAGTGGAAAGCAGAATAAATTATATTTCTAGCTTAAAATCATCCAGCCATAAATGAATTTAATTTAACTGCTAAATACTCAGTCGAGAATATTTTAAATTAACTTATAACTGCACTGCTACATCTTGAGTTTTGACGGAATACGTATGTATTCCTAATTCATGATGATTTATTTATGAATATAACTTATTTCACGGGAGTGTTAAATGTTAAGTTTTTAATGTAAGTTATAAACGAGTACATAGTATGTATAAATATTTCATTTGTTGTTTTCTTACATTCAGTGAATACTGGGGTTAACCCAAAACTTTGCCAGCGTTAAGTACAGAGTAAATATCTGTGAAGAACAAAAACATTCTGTCCTTAAAGACTTGGTCTATAACCTTTACAAGAACTTTAAAGATTTTAAAGAAGTAACGGGCCCATCGAGCCTGATTTGATTCTTCCAGAGAAAAACCTCAAGTACATTTTAGCCCGTGCGGCAAGTAACATATTAACGTCAGTAACATTCCGACGGAGTTTTGACTAGTGGTGTGGTGACCAAATATAGTCCTTTCCTGAAAGTAGACATCGACCTGACATTCCTCATTTCTAGAAACCTAAGCCATTTTGACACTATGCTAGCTGTTAACGTACGTGCCTGTACAATTTTAATGTGACTTAAATAGATATCCTAAAAATAGTAGAACCAAGACTACGTTCCCTGAAGCAGTGAATTCAACCCGTCTTTTTGGAACTGGGGTTATCTTGGCCACGGCTACCATTGAAGATTCTGTATATGCATGTCCTAAAAATTATGTTGCCAGATGCTGCTACCAAAGCTGTAAGTATGCAAGAGAGCACGTGGCCACGGCTGAGTGAATAGAGTGAATGCAGGTCTGAGTTTTTCTTTATTGTTGTATTTTGGCACCCATTTTGCTGTCTTAACTCTCTTTATGAAAGTTTTTGTTGCTAATTATATTTTCCCTTAGAATAGATCAGATATCAAGTCTGTCCATACCTTAAAAGGGGGAAATCGTAGACTCAATCATATGTATCTGTGACTCTCTGGGGCTATCACTTTCTTCAAACGGGACTGTGAGCTATACATCGAGGGGAAAGATCATACCAACGGGTCTATCATTCTTGTAGCACTCCTTGATTTTTTTTTTAATGACTATGTGTATATGCTTTTTGATGAAATGTTATATGTTGTGACGTAAGTTTACTATGATAATTAAACTACAACTAAACTTATTCCAGTGTGGCGGTCAGTTCGTTCCCATAATATCTGTATAATCATTGTTATAGTTTTCCCCACGTCTGTACGTCTAACTGTCGTCTTGTATGTGCGTGCACGTGAGTGGATAGAAATATATATGTAATATATATAATATGTGTTTAGACTGTCTGACTCCTCTAAATCTGTCGTAGAAGATAGGTGAAAGAGAGAAGATTCTCGCTTTCCGGGACAGCCTCTATAAATTTCTACCATCTCACTCGTGGAAATCTATTTCTACTATTATCTCTCACTGTGGCTATCACTCATTCTAATCTATTCAGAAGGGACCAACCCAAGTCTTAATTCCCCTATCAGAAATCTACGACAGTATCTTATATTGTCAATGGTATTGATACCACAAAAGATGACTTCTATGAAGCACTTCTAAGTACCATCAACACAATACCCAAGCATGACATAATAGCAGTCATGGGTGATTTTAACGCCAAAGTAGGTGACAACAACGATGGAGTACAAAGATATCTCGGTACTCATGGCATAGGCTGTTTGAATCAAAATGGCGAAAGACTTCTAGAACTTTGTGAAATATCAAACCTCGTTGTGGCAGACACCATCTTTCCACATAAGAATATCCACAAGATAACATGGAATTCACCTGATGGCAGAACTAAGAACCAGATAGATCACTTCTGCATAAGCGCTAAATTTCGCTCATCAGTTCAAGACGTCAGAGCATACAGAGGTGCAGAGATCGGAAGCGATCATAACCTCTGCATAGCTAAAATGAGAATTAAACTGAAGAAGTTATACCAACCGAATAAAAATAGAAGAATAGATGTACACAGACTGCAATCAAATGATATAAAGAAGGAATATAATGTCAAAATGAACAACTATTTCGATGCTTTAGGCAAAATTGACAACGATATCACCACCAAGACAATCGATACTAAATGGGAACAACTGAGAACAGCAATGACAGAAGCAGCTGTAGCGACCACCGGATACCTAGTACATAAAAAGAAAAAATGGATGAGAGAAGATACTTGGGATAAAATACAAGAAAGGAAAACAGCAAAACTTAAACTACTAGCAGCAAGTACACATAATGCAGTTGAATCTTGCAAACTAACTTATAACTTGTTAAATAAAGAAGTGAAGACAAAAACTCGAAGAGATAAAAGACATTTCATCAATGAACTGGCCGTAGAAGCTGAAAATGCTGCAAGAACTGGTAATAGTAGGTGCCTTTATCAAATTACAAAACAACTATGTCACCAGCCTACTGCTATGGAAACACCTGTTAAAGGTAAATTAGGGAATTCAATACCAACAGAAAAAGAACAAATGAAGAGATGGGCTGAGCACTTCATGGAGGTGCTAAACAGACCACCACCAACAGTAACACCTGATTTTAATAATGAAACATCCACAACCACCTTGCCAATAACTTGCGATGAATTCACGCTGGACGAGATCAAACAAGCCGTTAAAAGATTAAAAAATTTTAAAGCTGCTGGAGTTGACGAAATTTCAGGGGAAATGATTAAAGCAGTTAATGACAACAACCTCTTGAGAATTTTAGATATTATAAATGAAGTATGGAGAGAAGAACAACCACCACAACAATGGAAAGACAGTATTATTGTAAAGTTACCGAAGAAAGGTGATCTATCAGACTGTAATAACTGGCGTGGTATATCTCTATTATCAGTACCTGGAAAATTATTATGTTGCATGATGTTAGAAAGACTTAAATTGCATGCTGACGAAAAGATCAGAGAAGAACAAGCGGGTTTCAGGCCGAAACGATCATGTATTGATCAAATATTCACACTAAGAACAATTATAGAAGAATCAGTGGAAAGGCAATCGCCACTTATTATCACCTTCGTCGATTTTCAAAAAGCCTTTGATAGTCTACACCGCCCATCATTGTGGAAGATGCTTACAATCTATGGTTTTCCAACAAAATATGTGAATATAATCAAAGCGCTATATGACAATGCAAGATGTTGTGTTAGAACAAATAAAGGGAATACAGAATGGTTTACAGTAGAAACAGGGGTGAAATAAGGCTGTATTATGTCACCACTACTTTTTGGAATAGCTATTGATTGGGTTATGAGAAACTATACCCACAATGAACAATTGGGTATAAAATGGACAAATGGAAAATTCCTGGGGGACCTGGATTTCGCAGATGATGTAGCATTCTTAAGTTCAACACCAAGACAATCCCAAGAAGCAATAAATAATTTGTGTCATCTCTCGGTTAAAATTGGTCTCCAAATAAATGCCTCTAAAACTAAAGCTATGAACTTTTCTAACGAGACCTTTGATATCATCTTGAACGGGGAAAAACTACAGAAAGTTGAAAGTTTCAATTATTTAGGCAGTAAAATGACTCAGGATGGTGACACAACAAGAGAAATCCATACTAGAATTGCTTTGGCAGCTAGCGCCTTCAATAGATTATCTAACATTTGGAAATTACGATCATTGAATATACATACCAAGCTTCGTCTGTTTAATTCAAATGTTATCTCAGTGTTAACATACGGCTGTGAGAGTTGGAAAATAACAAAATCATTGGAGAACAAGCTGAATACATTCGAGAACAAATGTCTTAGAAAACTCATGAACATCAGTTGGAAAGAATTCAAGACTAATCGACAAATAAGAGAAGACTCTAGGCAGAAATATGTCTCCGACTATATAATTATTATTGACTACATTGGTATGTCGGGCCTGCTTGAGTAGCCGACGTACTTCTAAATGATGACCTGATAATGCGAATGTACTGTGGGTTGTTGCTTTGTCGTGTATGATGGTACGACTAATGGCAATGAGACGAGGTAACGATCATGAATTGGTCAAAACAGTGTGACCAACTGGCAACGAAGATATACTGGACTCGTTGCTGAAGTAAGTGACGAGACATATTTATTATGACAAGACTTTAACATCAGTATTACGAACATTTTCATCGGCATGGTTATAGCAGGATATACATGGTAAATAAAAGTCAGTATGGACGTTGACCGATCACACTAGCCGCTGTCACATTAAGGTTAGCGGAAGCTCTGCGGCAACGAGTTGGTAGGATGCGTGGGTTTACAAAAGTGACCATGTTAATAGCATTGAGTATATATTTGTAATAACGATCCAAAATATCTCCTAGCGTTGACTGAATGCACAAACAGCCGACATAGCTGGTCAGGCTGAAGCTCTGCAGTAACGGTATTGCATAATACGTATCTGAAGCTAGATACTTCAACGAGCCGGTTCTGGCTAATGATTGGCAAGAAAAGATTCTTGGCATACCTCGCTCAAGAATAACACCATCATATCTTAGATGATCATAATTAACTTCATGGCCGTGTCTTCCCTAGACTTGGGATGAGACCACGGAAAAAATAACGTCTGCTCATGACGATGAATCTCTGGATCTGCCTCAAGGACATTGATTGTATCCAAACAAATCTCTGCGTCATACCGCGCCATGCCAAGTTTAATACTGGTGCACGGTCGTACACAAATAACATTTCAAAAAAAATATCATTGCTGCACTCAGGTGCACGTCTGAAAATCTTTAAACATCTATCTGACCCTCTATGAATATAAAGTCTTTAACAATTGTTTTCTTTGCACAGAGCCACCACTGCGGCTGATCCCCGCTGTTTAAATCATGGTAATTTTATTAACCTATGTTGTGTCATTGACCCCTTTCATTGTCCGAAAAAGGATACGGGCCACTTTGAGACCCTTTGATTGTAGGATGCAGACTACGGACCTCTTCTTGGAAAAAAAAACATGTACATAAAAGCTTTTCATTTTAAATTTTAGGTTATGTACACGGACCACCTAGAATCTGTTCATGGACTTCCAAGGAATTCGTGGACCACAAGTTAATAAACCCAGGTTAAATACTTTATTGTTAAATTGTGTGTTAAAAAACATTATATTCACTTAAGAAGTGATGTTATTCCATGGCAACAATGTCTTAGGACAAAATATTTACGCTTGCATAACTTAAATCCGGTTTGTTCGTTTTGTTAATTTATTAATAACTATATTAAAAGCATCTTCCGCAGAATAGGGCATTTAAGTTAAGCCATAGAGCTAAATTGGAACATGGAGTAGCCTGGGGCAGTATAACATCGCCTACACAGCTCATGTTGCAAAACCCCCAACTGACCTATTTCGTGGTTGTTTTAGTTATGCAGGTGTCTTATCGTGGAATGCTTTACATATATGTCAAAACTAAAGATTACACCACGTTAAAAAAAATCGACATTCACGTGTGAAAATCATGACAACTTGAAAATGCACCTACTGACAAATCTCTGATTTAGTTAATACTATATTTTCATGAGTATTTACTTTTCAATGTTATAGCTTTAAGGTCACGTGTTGAGAAACGCACCGTCAATTCTTTCCTTCATTCTTTACCCTTCAGCTTCCCACGGAGCATGGACCTCAAACAAACGTTTGCCAAGTCCCACTGTCACGTGTCATCAGCGGAAGGTCTTCTCATATTGTTCTAACCATTTTTGTTTTGTCTCCAGTTTTCTTACCTATTTGTTTAACAGTCTAGTTCTGCTGTTCTTACCCTGGAGATCCAGAAATAAGGACAACCTGATAATGCTATTACACACAGGTTTCCTCAATGTGCATAGAACATTGCAGTATGATGACAAGAGGTAATCCTGTCGTACCCCAGTTCTTATCTTAAACGGTTCTGTACGTCGTCCTCCATAAAGAATTCTGCATATCATGTCTTTATATGGTTTCTTTATTAATCATCAATGATATACTGAAACTCATGAACACCAGTGATGTGCGTTCCAAAAAAAAAACAACAAAAAAACACACATACACGCTGTGAAACCATATAATTTATGTGGTTTAATTTCAGCACTAAATAGATATGTGTAGCGATTTTTTAAATATGTAATTAGCAATGTGAAAAGTGCGGTGGCGCTTGTTTATGCGTCCGGTCCCCCTTTGTTAAAACCTGGCTATATACACTGAATATATGGTGCTGATTTCGTGCTTTACCGAAACTGAACCACTTCGACATAAACAGCTGGTGTACACGTGAACACATGTGAAACTGTATGCTTATGTGTACAATTAACAACGATTAGTAAACAGGATATACATTTTGTGATTTAAATAAACATTCATGTGCAGTAGGCCTACTTCTAGCCGCTCTGCTACATTCAGGAATGTTAATTGTTAACATATCCTGTTGCGTTCTAAAACATATGCTGCTGCTTTCCTTTATAACTCCCTGCCATGTTGGTAACATTATCATAGGACATCCCGTCGTCTTAGTACTGCTTTATTCTATCTCCACGTTTGGCTACAACTGAACTGAGGTCATAAATCAATATAGATAATTTAATCTATCGTCATACACAATATCTTACAGTTAACAGTCTAGATCATCATGAAAAGTTCATTTTAATGTGATATATCCTTCTTTGCTACTAGTAACCGAAAAACTTTGAACGTGTTTTTCTCAAAACAAGCTGAAGTGAGGATGGAATAAAGATGACGACCATTGTCCGCTGCACTTTGAAAAAAAAAAACATATTTTATAAACTTGCCACTGATAATTCAACACTTGATTTGCCATTTCTTCTACGTGTCTTTCCAATGTGAGAAATGGTAGAACATATTTATTTATTGTGTGATGACACTGTTGAACTTGTGCACTATACACGTGCTTATTGAGCTTAAGGGATAATCTTGTCCTGGGGGCTATTAAATATTTTTTGTCAAGGTAGTCTCGGACAAAATGAAACATACTGGACAAAGAAAGAATTCATGAATAAAATAAGACTGTCCATTTTTTTCCTGAGCTACATATACAGGACCGGAAATAACTAACAATCACTGCAAATTATAAGAGAGGACAAATAAATGATCACAGCGAAGTCGAACGTTCTATGAAACAAGGGTGTGCCCTGAAATTGGCCGCCCCTGTGACTCAAATTTCAGGACTCCAGATAATAATACCAACAACAGCATGAACAAGCAGTGGGAGTCCTTGAACTGGGTTAAGGTACTAAACATCGCAGATAAAAACAAGAACTTCACAGGGGGAATTGGTCGTGTACCTCATCATAATTTCTCGTCTGACCTTGCCTACGTATGTAAACTGGATGACCCTACACCTTTTGAATCGTCAAGCTTAAAAATCTTTTGTTGATTCTGGGCTTTGACAACGCTTCTAAATCTTCCTTGTGCATGGTGCTGGCAATCTCATCATATAAAACACACTGCAACAGAAACGACCGCTACAAACAACACGACACGTGAAAACTACACATAACAAAATGTTGTGTACTGTAAATGTCAAGAATTAAGAAAACAAATTCTAGCGTAAATCGTCACCACCAGCAGCAAACAATGGGTATGAGAATGTAGCAGAAAATTGAAGATACTGTTATACTAAATACCCTAACTGAGCATCCGATTCACAGAGTGGTTACAGCCTTGGTCTCGCCCCCTTTGAGCCTCATTTACCTCTGTGGCTGGGAAAAAGGTACTTTACCATCCTACTGTGGCCCACTAGAAATATGGCATGGCCCCCTGGATTGCCATATCGCCCACGTTGTGAACTACTGGACTTTAAACTGTTTACGCTTTTCAGCACAGAAAAACATACTGCTTATCAAACTCCTACGCTTTTCTTGGAACTACTCCTTAGGAAACGGTAATTACTGTCTCTTAGCTATGCCAATTTATCATCCTCCCCCCCCCTTCTCTTTTTTTTTGGGGGGGGGGGGGTACAGCATAATGAGTTTTACCATTTATTATCTTCCACTGCATGCAGTGCCGGTGTCAGGCTATTTTGCGCCCTAACTACTTGCAAAAAAAAAAAAAAAAAAATTTGCCAACTTCAATTTAGTAAAACATGTCTTGGAGAAAAAATGAAAAGCACAAAACTTGAAACTGCTAAATATATTTTAAATTGCAAGAATAGGTAATTCAACAATCTTTGATTACCTTTCTCAAATACAAAAGAAGATATCTTAGCGCACAAATCATTTTGAATAATCTTGTGAATTGTGATGTTAAAATTTAAGAATTTTAAGTTTCATTTTCAGGCGTCTCAAAATCTCAATTTGCGTGTCGTTTCCTTTGCAAATTTTGTCACCTATTTCTTCAGGTCAAGTGCTGATGCTTTGGCATATTCAATTGATATAGTTGCCAAGTCAACTAGTCTCTTTTGCAACACTGAGCGTATGTTGTAAGTTTTTAGCTCAAGAGAAGGAAAAAGGCATCATATTATGCTGGGAAAACAGATCCTGGAGAAGGTCAACTACTTTAAATACATTGGAGCTATCATAGACTGGAAGGAAGGCATCAAAGAAGAGTTGGCTACCCGAAGCGCGGCAGCTGGGAAACTTTTTCAGGCCATAAATCGAGGATTCCTCAGCAAACGAGAGATTGGCAAAAGGAAGAAGATGGCTGTATACCGCTCCACCTATGTCTCAGTCTTGACATCAGGATGCGGGTCATGGGCGATGACTACAACCCACAGAAACCAGCTCTAGACATCTGAAATGAGGTATCTGAGTGATATGAGTAAATATCATATCATGTTTCGTATTCGATCACTTCCTGATATATATTGTTTACACACGGTATCCCGTGGTTGCAGGAAGTGACGTCTTGACTCCTGCTTTGAATTGACAGCAGACGTGAGTTTTGATTTGGGACAAGCTAGCGTCTCTAACCGGCAGTCTGCTTGTGTCGTTTGACCAGTATGCAAGGAATGTGTCCAGTAGGACCTGCTTTTAAAATGTGTTAATTGCCTTTGGGCATCTTTATATTTCACCTGCAAGATCGATTACCATCACTGCCTTATGCTTTCATCTAACAGTATAATGTCAGATTAGTCTTAGCAGTGTGTATGGAATTCTTGGGCACGTAAGTTGACTGTTCCAAAAGAACTGAGAGTATCACAATCAAGGACAGTAGAGACATGTGCTAGTAAAAGCTACGATGTCATATCATACTCAAGAGGAGTAATGTGTTAATAAATATTTGTGAATCGTGCCAAGAAGTTAGGCCTTGTTAATGAGTACCTGAGGTGCGGGCCAGGGAGATTGTGTGTGACTGGCCAAACTTAAATATATCTACTATAATTCCTCAAACGGAATATGCAAGGAGAACCCTGGAGGGTACTCAGCAGGCCACAGTAATACGGAGTGTCAAGCCTGAAGTCTAATGCACTCTTACCACAGGACGTCGGGAGGACGGTTCCTGAAATAATAAACATTCTTAAAATTTACCCGTACCAGTTTCTGGGGGCCAAGCCGTTGAATGCCTTACAAGCCTAAGAGCGCCTAACGAATCTAGGACTATTTTTTCAAAATGGCGACACGCATCGTCTGCCAAAAGTTTTTATGAATGGAAGGGATTTCCATCATCATGAATGTGCCTCAAGTTGACACTAAGTTATAAAAGTGACCTATTATTACACAGAAGTCATAGGAACTGACTATCTTCATTCAAGAAGCAAGTATTTTATCAAAAATCATGGACCATATCGATGTCCTTCGATGTCAGCATGAAGCAATTCTAAGCCTAACCAAATACTAGGCTATTATCATCACTACATCCTTTCCTTGTCGAAGTCTCAAGAGGGATTGTTTTCTTGGCAACAGATAAGTCTATTTATTGTTACATACAGCTTGGCTGTGAATATAATCTGTTTGCCTGATATCTGACTTCACCATATGTGTTTTCATTACGTGTTTTTGGTTTTGTAACTAGCGGGCTGGATGGAGGGACTTGGTTTGTGATCATTCAATACCGCGAAAGCTAGGTCGAATGAGCAAATCAAGCGTTCTATAGGGCAGTATCTGTGTGATTCAGATAGAGGACCCAGCATACTCTGCTGGTTGTATAAAAGTTTGCCTCTATTGAATTTAACAGATCCATTTTTGTTAGCTGTGTAGTCATGTTTATCTATTGTTTGTTCTCATAAGTACTGTCATTGTTATATTTTATTTAGTTCGTTGCATTATTGTTTGTAATATTGTCTAGCCTCATCTTACTATCATTCATTTCATAGATGTCATAATTGTTGTGATATGCGTCTTGTCTTGTCTATTTGTAATAGAGCATTAGTTTAAATTAATTCATATATATTTTATAGTTATTCCTTTGTTTTCCCATTTGTATTTCCTTTAGTTGCTCGAACCCTGTCTTGCTGTTCTTACTTGTTGTGGTTCTATTTTTTTCATTACTCCATATTGTTTATCTGAATACATCTACTATTGCAATTATAAATTGATCTGAGATTGGTGGAGTGAATATTGAATATAGCTGACATATTCATATACATAAAAGTTAAAATATTGTGTATTATTGATAAACACAAGAATAAGCAACCATGACTTCATTAAAGGATTTATTGAAGATTGGAAAGGAACTTAATTTGGAAGGTCCAGCTTTGCAAGCTTATATTGATAAAGAAGTAAACAGACAAGAAGAACTTCGCAAAGAGGAATTGGCTGAAAAAAGGAGACAAGAAGAACTCCATAAAGAAGAAAAAAGGAGACAAGAGGAACTACACAAACAAGAAAAAGAAATTGAATTGGCAGAAAAAAGAAGACAAGAGGAACTGCACAAACATGAAAAAGAAAAAGAATTGGAGGAAAAAAGGAGATCAGAAGAGTTGGCTCTTGAAAGAGAAAAATTACCCTATGCCAGATCTCAAGAAGAGAGTAAATCTCAACAAGCTATAAGATTAGCTGAGATTGAACTGGAAAAATTAAAATTACAACAACCACTGTTGCATCCTGGAGTAGGTGAAGATAAAAATAAAGATCATACTACTGCCATAAGGATTAATTTGCCAAAATTTAACGCATCCATAGATGACATTTCATGCTTCCTAAATAGGTTCGAAACTTATTGTGAAGAATATAAGATTGACAAATCTACATGGACATGTAGACTTATGAATTTATTGGTTGGTGAACAATTAACTGTAGTTTCCACTTTGGATGACCAGACTAGAAAGGATTATGAAGCTGTTAAGGTCATTTTATTGCAGAGGTATCAATTAGATGATGAGGGCTATCGTCAGAAATTTCGATCTTTGTACCCTGATTCTGGAAAAGATTTCACTGAATTTATTTCAGCTGTTAAACTGAATTTTTCTAGATGGATTGAACTATCCAAAACTGAAAAAACTTTTGAGGGTTTGTCAGATTTGATTCTAAGAGACAAGGTTTTGTCATCGATTAGTTCTGATTTTCTTGCGTTCTTACAGGAAAGAAAACCAGAGAACCTAACTAAATTACAAACCCTAGGACGTCAATATCAAGTTGCACATCCTAATAGAGTATTGAGCAAAAACAATGTAAGGGACTCATTACCAGCTGCATCGGCCAGATCATTCCAAGACAATGCACCTAGGTATAGATCTAACAGCATAGATAGGAATCAAAGATTTAAACCATCACATAATTACAGTCAAAATAGAGGTAGATACAATTTTAATAAATACCAACCTCAAAGACATTGGAATTCATATCAGGAGGATAACTTTTATCCACAAACCTCATTTAAGTCCAATAACTGGCAAAATAGAGGAGAATATAACTCAAAATCAAATAAAGGTCAGAAATCATTTTATAGAGGAAATGATCAAAATGCAAATAAAAGATCTTATCATAACAATACTTCCAGACAATCAAGAAACACTGAACGTACCAATGCCATTGTTCATGATAATAATCAGAACCCTAATGATATTGTAGCACATGCAAATTCATGCAGTGTAGACTTAGCAAATAGTGATAACTGCACTAATTGCAATTCTTTATTTCAGCCTCAAGGAGTGCCAAGATTATTATGCGGACACCCCCCTCCCAGTCATGTCATCTTTTGAAAGTACTGGTTCATTGATCTTGAACAGAGGTTTTGTCAATAATAAGTTAGCATCTTTACTCAGAGACACGGGTGCAACCACTGTTGGTGTGCGCAAAGCCTTGGTTGATAAGGTGGATTATACAGGAAAACAAGTGAAATGCATAACTTTTGGTGGAACTGTGGAATATTACCCCACAGCAGAGGTATTTTTGGACACACCTTATTTTACAGGACGAACACTGGTATGCCTCTTGGACAATCCAATTGCTGGAATTATTATGGGAAACATACCTAAATTGCATGAATGTACACAGGAAGATATTGAAATATGGGAAAGACAACACTTATTATGTTCAAATGCTGTGACTACCAGAGCTCAGTCTCGCATGGACAATGATCATCACAAACCAGTCATTGATATGTTACCTGAAGATATAACTGAAGATATCACTTCAGAAGATGAAGAAGAAAAGGAAAATAATGATGATGATATAAGTCATTATCAACAGGAAAATAATGATGATATTAAGGTAATCAATGATGTGAATAATGATGATGACAATTTATTTCAGATGGAGCTCATTGATAAGGAAACCTTTATACAAAGACAGAAAGATGATACTTCCTTAAAAAAAATATTTTCATATTGCTCATTTGAATGATGTAATGATAGATAACTGTGCAAAACACTGGTATACTATCAAAAATGGGATTTTAGTAAGAAACTATCAATTTGCTAATTCCTTAAAGAAACAGATTATGGTACCAGCTTGTTTTCGACCATTCATTTTACGACATGCACATGACATTGAATGTGCAGGACACTTAGGTGTTGCTAGAACAAAACAAAGAGTTTTGTCATATTTTTTTTGGCCCGGAATTACGAAAGACGTCAAATTATTTTGTCGTACATGTACCATCTGCCAAAGTGTAGCAACCAGAAAACCAAAACATGATGCGCCCATTCAAGCATCTGATATTTCTTTGCGTCCCTTCGCAAAGATGGCCATTGACATTATTGGCCCTTTAAAGGTAACATCAGCCAGAGGTCATCAATATGTGTTGACCTGCATAGATATGTGCACACGCTGGCCAGAAGCTATTCCTTTAAAAACCATCACCACGGTAGATATTGCTGATGCATTATTTTTGATTTTCAGTAGAATAGGTTTTCCTGAAAACATCCTGTCTGATAGAGGAACTCAGTTAGTTTCAGATGCTATGAAACAGGTTATGGATATGTTTGGGATTCAAAGATCCCTTAGTTCAATATACCATCCTCAGTCTAATGGGAAAATAGAAGTCCTCAACAGATCCTTAAAACAAATGCTACATAAGGTTACAATTAAATATCCTCAAAATTGGGACAGAGTCCTGCCAGCTATTTTATTTGCTTATCGAGAGATAAAAAATGAACATACAGGCTTTAGTCCATTTGAATTGGTTTTTGGCGCCAGACCACGCGGCCCAATGTCTATATTAAAACAACTTTTAATTGGTGCTGAGATGAACAAGGAGGTTCAGACCTCATATCAGTATGTAGTCAATTTGAGGAAAAAAAATAATAGACGCATGCCAGATAGCAGTAGGTTCATCTGAAAAGGCAAAGCTTAGGGCGAGGTTATTCATTAACCAAAACCGCAAATTACGCCAACTTTGGCCTGGTGATGAAGCTTACGTATTATTACCCAGGAGAGATAACAAATTATTAGTCTCATGGAGAGGACCTTACAGGATTGTGGAGAAACTGTCTGATGTTGATTATATTGTCTCAGTAGAGGGAAAAGAAAAAACTTTTCATATCAATATGTTACAGCAGTTTCATACACGTCCACCATATCTAAGACCAGTCTTTGAAGCTCTTGATCAATCTGTCTGTCGTCATTCTTCTTTGGCTGTCATACAGGAAGAAAATTCGGATTTGACTGATGGTAATGACTCATTATTAGTATTACCTAGTCTTCACTACTTGTCTACTGAAAGTTGGAAAGATGTTGACATATCACCAACTCTATCTTCTTTCCAGAAAGAACAGGTTACTTCAATCTTACGTTCTTTTACTGATGTCCTTACTGATGTCCCAGGACACACTGATATCATCGAACATGATATCATTCTGACAGACTTTCAACCCATTAAGTTGAAACCTTACCCTATTCCTATACATTTACAATGTCAGGTTAAAGAGGAACTAGAACAGATGGTGAAATTAAATGTCATTTCTCCATCTCATTCCCCTTATAGTTTTCCGATGGTTTTGATCAGGAAAAAAGACAAATCTATACGTATATGCATAGATTTTAGACGTCTAAATTCGGTCACCATCCACGACGCGGAACCACTTCCCGTGTTGGAGTCTTTATTAGATAGACTAGCTACAGCTACATTTTTTTCTAAATTTGATCTATCTAAAGGCTATTTCCAAGTACCATTAACGGAACGATCCAAGCCTTATACTGCGTTCGCAACCCCATTAGGACTCTTTCAGTTTAACTATATGTCTTTTGGTTTAGTTAACGCACCTGCGACCTTCGTTCGCATGATGAGACGACTCTTCTCTGACAGAGACGACCTTATTACTTACATTGACGACATTTGTCTGTTTCATCAATCATGGGATGAACATTTGAAGGGTATTCAATCCTTACTTACCACTCTACGTCGTCATAATTTATCTGCACGTCCATCTAAGACTAAGATTGGATTTCAGGAGATTTCATTTTTAGGTTATAAAGTAGGAGGAGGTTTTTTGAAAACAGAGGATACTACTATCTCTAGGATTCTAAACCTTGATATACCTAAGACCAAAAAACAGGTTAGAAGTATTCTAGGGCTCCTAAACTTTTATCGTAAGTTTATCCCTAATTTTGCAGAGTATACGTCTGTGTTGTCATCACTGGTGAAGAAGGAGTCACCAAATAGGTGTATTTATAGTCAGGATGTTCATGTGGCTTTAAATAGATTAAAATGTCTGTTTTCCAAGTTGCCTATATTGAGATTGCCTGATCCTTCTAAACATTTTACTCTTACAGTAGACGCTTCCAAAACGTCCATTGGAGGTTCGCTTTTGCAAGAATGGAAGGGCTGTTTACATCCAACACTTTATGTTAGCAGGAAGCTAACGCCGACGGAGCAGCGTTACTCGGTCATTGAGAGAGAGCTACTGGCTCTTGTGTTCTGCTTCTCTAAACTTCAACGCTACCTGCTTGGTGCAAGTTTTACACTCGAGACAGACCAGAGGGCACTGTCTTACCTGAAAACAGCGAGATTCAAGAATGCTAAAGCAGCGCGTGCCTCACTGGCCCTTCAACCCTATAATTACCAGATTAAACCCATCGCAGGAAAGTTGAACGTGATGGCCGATGTGCTATCCAGATGCATGAAGCATCCGCTATCGCCAGTTGTCTCCGCAAATGCTGCTTCAATCCAACTTTGATGCTCAATAATAACACTACTTCCTTTGGGACAAGTCAGGAACTATTTCGCAAAAAGGTGGCATCATGAACTAAGGCACATGCCTTCTTTTAACTCATATAGTGCATACTTCAGATATTACAACCACATTGCTTCGTCATGCACTCAAACCGGTTGAAAAACTAGAGACACTATGCCAAGCAACATGATGATGATGAATTACTGTCCATCCAAAATCAAGATATATATTCAAGCGTTCGTCATATGATGTCTAATGCAATTGCTCAAGAACAATACTTCGTTACTTCATACACGTTGTACAATGACTTTTGGCAGCATGGCAATCCAAGTCGGTGCAATTCAGATACTTTGCTGCATTTTCCAAAACTTTTTGCACTAATTAACTGTCTCAAACGTTGTGTAAAAAGGGAAGTAACTAAAATTACTGACTACAAAGTTCAAAAAGGGACATAACCAAGAAATTACATTTCATCATATACGTATGAAATTCTCAAGTACAGAATGAACAATGGTATCTGTGCTGCACATGATATTCCATGGAAGACAAACATCGACAACCAACATAGATGGAAATTGGATTTTTCTTCAATGAACTATTTCTTTCCGCCATATATACTTAACTAAGGATCAATAACACTGATGTGCGAACTAGTGACTCACTGAAACTTTAATTCTTTTAAATACCTCTACAGGAAGAACTGTGTATGGTCTAACATGACCAGTTTTAATAACACTCGGAATATTACATTGGTTCATTAGTGTATCATTATATGAATTGAATTACACTCGTGCTTACACTTAGTATAACCTATATCTTTCATATGTGTAGATATTAAGGAATATATCTTCATATGACATCTCATTAACATTGTCATTCACCACAAGACATTGCATACATACAAATATTAATAACTATTTTGACATATTGTCACAGTCACCACTTATATTTTAACTTGTCTGCCTCATTTGTTCTATTCTGTCTTTGATTGCTTATTATGCATTTCATTTGATAGATAGGTAGACTTACATACCGACACGACTTAGGGCGTTTGTTGACATGGTATGCTGTGTGAGTGCCATGACTGACATATTGACTTTTCTTCACTGCCTTCTAATTAATATAGTTACCTCACATTTGTGTCAAAAGAGCGTCTGCTAACGATAATGGGTTTAGTTATGTTATTACTAAATACCACACCTTGTGTGTTAAATTGTCGATTATGGAGCACGCCTCTAGGTGCTATCATAATGATGACAGTTAAGTATTTGGATATTGTCATATGGTTTCTCCAGTGACCTTGTAAGATTGTACTATAAAAATAATGAAAAGTTCCTTTTCATTATTTTAATCCAGGGGGGGAGTAAATGATTTGAGTAAATATCATATCATGTTTCGTATTCGATCACTTCCTGATATATATTGTTTACACACGGTATCCCGTGGTTGCAGGAAGTGACGTCTTGACTCCTGCTTTGAATTGACAGCAGACGTGAGTTTTGATTTGGGACAAGCTAGCGTCTCTAACCGGCAGTCTGCTTGTGTCGTTTGACCAGTATGCAAGGAATGTGTCCAGTAGGACCTGCTTTTAAAATGTGTTAATTGCCTTTGGGCATCTTTATATTTCACCTGCAAGATCGATTACCATCACTGCCTTATGCTTTCATCTAACAGTATAATGTCAGATTAGTCTTAGCAGTGTGTATGGAATTCTTGGGCACGTAAGTTGACTGTTCCAAAAGAACTGAGAGTATCAGAATCAAGGACAGTAGAGACATGTGCTAGTAAAAGCTACGATGTCATATCATACTCAAGAGGAGTAATGTGTTAATAAATATTTGTGAATCGTGCCAAGAAGTTAGGCCTTGTTAATGAGTACCTGAGGTGCGGGCCAGGGAGATTGTGTGTGACTGGCCAAACTTAAATATATCTACTATAATTCCTCAAACGGAATATGCAAGGAGAACCCTGGAGGGTACTCAGCAGGCCACAGTAATACGGAGTGTCAAGCCTGAAGTCTAATGCACTCTTACCACAGGACGTCGGGAGGACGGTTCCTGAAATAATAAACATTCTTAAAATTTACCCGTACCACTGAGGAAGGTGGTTAAAGTAACAAGAAAAGACATGGTCCGCAACCAGACGATACGGCAAGACCTCAAAACCCAGCCCGTGCAGACCCAAGTACGAGAACTGTCCCAACTACGATGGATTGGCCATGTCTGCAGAATGGAAAAAGATCGTCTACCACGACAAATATGAGAAACCAAGAGCCAGGTATCCAGACCTCCAGGACGACACAGAGTTCGCTGGGATGACAACATTAGACAATCCATGAAGGACTAGATTGGAACAAGGCCGGGGTAAAACCGCCAATATGACAGAATGGTGTTCTCTCTGGCAAATCTCTACACTCCACGGTAGAAGAGGAACGACTAAGTAAGTTTTTAGAAGTTTGAGCTTTGAGAAACAGCGTTCACCACTTGCCACTGGAACCGTGAGAAGGATTCTTAGAGCAACAGAAACATAAGGCACATTATACAGAAGTTTTTGCTGTAGTATGAAGAGAAGTACTCCTTGTGGCGGCAAAGATTTTGGAAGTCTTCGAGCTATTGCTATAAGTTCACAGCACAGATCTTCAGCGTCAATATCTACGTTTCCATTGTGCATCAATGATTTTTTTTTCAAAATTCTTGCAGACCTTAAGTACATCTTCAGTAGATTATTTGTTGATAATGTGTGTGTGTGTGTGTGTGTATATATATATATATATATATATATATATATATATATATATATATATATATATATATATATATATATACGTGTGTGTGTGTGTGTGTGTGTGTGTGTGTGTGTGTGATGGGGCCATAAAACACGCCCCAAAATCTCCCTGAAGTTCATATTTGTGTTTTCGCTTCTTCAAGAGGGTCCTGCCCCGAGACGTTCTGAGAGATTACGACTGAAGCGCCTAGCTTAGTGCAGTTGTCGAGACGACAACAAAATCAGGCGGGGAATATGTGACAGCGCCATCTTGTCATCGCCATTTTGTCTGTCGTTCTCTACCTTTTTACTACAACATAGCGATTTGGCAGCCATTTTAGTGTTACTCAGTCAGGATCTAAAAATAGAGCATTAGTCACATCGCTTACGGATAGCAGCCAATCAGAAGAGAGGAGCGCCGAAGCTGCCCGTGATTGAAATCCTCTGTCATTTCCACGCTAGACGATGGGGCAAGTCGCTGTTAAAGTCTAGTTCAAGAACATGCCTAGGACTTGTGAGTAAAATATTATTCTCCAACATTCTTAAGTCTTTATAGTGTTAGAAAGGATATAGGATCACCATCTTTGTGCCGTAGTATTTTAAATAATTATATATTTAATTCAATGTTATTTATATTTCGCGTGCGGTTGGTTTCAGATCTATATTTATTCAGACATGGCGTGGCTGGAGCAGATGGTCCATGTTCAGGAAATATAACACGTGGACGGTACTAGAACTGACATATTCGGTTAATACATTTGTGTAAATGAAATTAATGGTTAAGTATTTCCATAATGTTTGGGGTTAAGGAAACCTTCAATGATCTTATGTAAATCCGACACGTCGGTTTGAATAATATTTAATTGTGGCGCGATTTAGATTGTTATATTTATTAACTACGGTGCTGATGCCGAAATAGTTTATTTTAGTGTGGTGAGTGCTGCAATTTATTAATATTGTCGTAAAACGTGTGTGTAAACCCACTTCTTAGTTAATACACTATGTCGAGATACAAATATGTCCCAGCCAATCAACGAGCGACGTTCACCAGTCTCTGAGCCAGAATAAATTACACGAAGTATACGCCAGGAAAAACTTAAGCCTAAAATTTCGGGACTCGGTCACGGCCATCTTGTCTCCCAATATGGCGGAAGACAGAATAAAATTAGGCATAAGCCCTGTTTTACGGGACTCGGTCAAGGTCACGGATTGTACTAAACTGCATATAACCAATCAGCTTGCTACTCTGAGAACGAACCAAAAGCTTTCCTTAAGCAGTACAAGTTACCTACATCTACCTATATATATATATATATATATATATATATATATATATATATATATATATATATATATATATATATATATATATATATATATATATATATATACGGGCGCAATTTTATTCAAAATCACACAAACTCAAACACGAGGCCAGCACGACCTACTGGGACAAGAGAAAGCTGTCAACCTTTGATTTATTGCTTAACTGAGTGATCGGGAACTCTTGCTTCACTAAAGTCACTGGCCTGTTTAAATCTTGGAGGCTTTTATTCGTGTCATCCAACCTGAGGTCGTATGTTCGAGTCAATCCAGCTGCCTGGAACTTCGCAGGAGCACAGTGATTGTACCGGTGCTACATCCTTAGTCCGCCTCAGTCTTGGGAGGGCTAAAGGAACGATCCTCAGCAGGTGTTGTGTGAACCAAACTAAGAAGGACAGAACTTTTGAGAGATGAGTACACATTAGTACCATTTCCGTCGGCAATTGTGAGCCTTTAACGGTCAATGATGTCGTGAAATTCTAAATCCACATATATAAATTAAAAGTATATGTAAAGCCTAACAAATAAATTCTATAAAAGGAAGAAGAATGGTAAAGAACAGTGCTGTCACAATGACAGTACTCGAAATCCCCTTTGTTTTATGCTTCGTCTGCAAATTGTAACGTTTCCACGTTAAATATAAGCCACTGCATAAATACAAGCGTTTCCACAACACATTAAAACGGGTATTGCATTTCTAAGAAAGACATTGAGAGGCACACTGCGTAATGACCTAAATTAATCCTAACATTAATTATACTACGTTACCAAAACGAACGAACAGATGGACTAAGATAGAAAGAAGGGAGGGCTGAAGGCAGCAACACAAGCAACACTAAACACGCGTCTCGCTATATTAATGCCACCCCTAACACGCGTGTAAGGCCACATGCACTAACTTTATTTCAGACGGACAGTGATAAAAACATTACTCTTCCCAGAGTTAGGTTTTAAAACCTGAAAAACGCTTATTGGGGAAACCTGACATTCTACTGTTTTATGTCCGAAATCCTGACATTAGTCTGACAGTACAGCAGGACAGGTGGCGGTTCTAACATAAAAAATAAAAAACAACTACACGACTATCCTAGAAAATACGTATTTTGAACGCAGCCACTTAGCTCCATTAAACTTATATATTTGGATTCCTTAAGACTTGCTAACAAAGAATATGTTAAGTGTTACGCAAATAGTCCAGGAATTAATAAATTATAGGCAAAAGAAAATAGTGAGGGTGTCGGACAGCCCCAAAACATCAGAATCGCTCAGTGAAAGAATTTTAAACCACCATTGTACGGAAATAGGCCACAAGTTACATTTGAATTGATTGGATGGAATGATATGTAAGGCTAAACATGATTAGTCGGACTATAAATGCTATCTTTTGTTGTCAAGGGAGACGGAAGTAAGAGTACTTTTTTTCAAACGATTGGGTAGAGATGGCCTGATTGGTTAGGTCGGTTGATATAGTTAATTGATAGCGTTAGTTCGAGACCACTAGTTCAAATAAGCTTGATAAAGCAACAGTGCGTTGAAGCCAGCTCATATTTTTGCTACATAAAAGCCTGGAACATAAGCAGATGGGAATTTGTGCCAGTATTTGTGCCAGAATTCATTGCTAGTCAACGTATCTGTGTTTATTTCCATGAATTTTGGTAGGTTGAAATATTTGATCTCTTTTTAATGAAAATTGAATGTACATTGATAATTTATGTCTGTATATATGTGCAGTTCAGTAGCGAACAAGAGGCAAGGCCTATAATATATATAGTGCTCCAACCTGAACAGAAGGTGTCGGAGAAAAGTAACACTACATGGAATTACCAGATAGTACACTGACACCTACCTTATGATATGGAAGGACTTATAGCTGAAAGTGCAGAGGCGTAGTAACCATTAGGGAGGTTAATACTGGAGTAAACTGCTTCAGAAGAAGATAGCAGTAAAAATAAAGCTCTGAACTCTGTGTTTGTGATGTATTGTGCTCAGTCTAGCCAGATAGTATAAATTAGTTCTGAAGTAGAAGAAACAGTGAATAGTCGAGCAGAGGAGTCCTTGCCTGCCGCCATCACGAAAGTTAAGCCCACTGTGGCCAAAAGAGCTCAACACTATGTACCCCTCGTAAATGACACTAACTTAATTAAAGAGGGGCAATTAATTGTTTTAATGTTCGGAACTGAGACCATCTCCAATACTAGTTCCAAACATACACAAGCACATGCAGTCATGATGTCTAATAAGAATCTATCTTGAAGAACAAAACCAGTATTACCTCATATTACCACATCACAACTCACACACATAGAATACTAATATTGTATGTCAATGCAAAGACCACATTTATATCTGTGTACATAATATTTGAAATTACATGTTATTATATTGCCTGGTTCACTGTGTGGTGAGTCACTGGGGCAACTACGACAGTAGTTTTTGCCAGGAATAGTCTATGAGATATTAGATATAAGGTCTCTAGAAATTGGCTCGTTAAGAAAGAAAAAAAAGACCTATTCGAGATAGGGACAAGAAGACAGGAATGCGAATGCTTTCCACTAGACAGTGTTTTCTAATAAATTATGGAAAGAGTTCTGTTTCCCCACGACCTTAGCTTCTGCCCTTAGATCCCGTAAAGAAAAAGCCCCCAACCTCATCTGAGTAGAGAAAGGTTCCTATAGGTGAATATGTAACACCGACAGCACGAGTGATACATTAACAAACTCTTGATAATGATCAACTGATCGTTGGGTTTATTAATGAAATATCCACACATATAGGGTTAGTAATGGTTAGAACGTGATGATGGTGAAAGACGATTCACACAAAACACACAGATGAGATAATAAAATTACAGTTAATTAAGTAATAGTTAATTAAGGATGAACTGGTGTAGAGTGAAATGATGATGTGATATGATACGTGTTACCAAAATGGTGAGTACTCTACACAGTCCATGTGTCTCTAAATGCTTCTCCTAGATATGAGGATTCACATGTATGCATAAAATGTCCCAAGTTGTTATACGTTATGTCGAATGGGGTATCTCTAAGTCGAGGACGTTCTGATGAATACTGTTGTCGTACGGAGAACGCTGACGAGATATTTATGTATATTCCTTCACTGTTTGAGTATATCTCTGTAGTGTGGATCAACAGTTAATAGTTGTCATATGAACAAAAGGTCTGTGGTCTAATCTCCCGACGGTACTGGTCAGACTGGATATCTTCACGAAATGTTAGTGATATGTAGACTCATAATCTTGCGTATGTAGTCGTGATTCATATACTTTCGAGTCTGCTTCATAAAATGCGCTTAAGAGTGTGTTGCACGTGGTATAAATATGCGATTCCTCTTTTGAGCTCTTTTGCTTGACTTCAGATAATAATGATCTTTCGAGTGATTAGAGTTTATGATGACTCTGTATTGAACTTGTGATAACGATGTATTGAACTTGTGATAACTCTGTATTGAACTTGTGAGCAAGCAGTATATGGTGACGAAAAATGCTGCGTCCACCTTATGACTTGTGGGTGAGACAATATTCCTTTTAAATTGAGGAATGAAAGATGTCCTATGGCGAATTCTGCTAGCCAAATGTCCGTTTTTGATAACTTATTTCTGGTTAGACGTCAGACACGTTGCGTGTAGACTCAGACTTCTGATGAACTGAAGACACACAAAAGTCTTCGTAAGTTTTTCACATTTAACATCACTGGTTGACTTTCATTTAAACTACTGCTCATTATTCATCTCCCTCTCTCTGAGTTCAATTCTAATGATGTTAAATATCTTGTGCATGAGAGTGTGTGCATATGGGAGACTGTGATGATGATAAAGGTGAAATATGAACTATTAATTACCTTCTATCATCCTATCATCTTCTATGAAAATCTTCTGATTTTATTAATCAGTTATGCCAAGAATTATTTGAAACTTTATCTTCCGCACATTTTAGCTGTGAGGTTAAAATAAACAAAATTAAGAAAATGTATTAATAAGTATAAGATCTACTAACCTTCTTTTCCCTTCGCAAAATCCTTTAAGAACACAATTAATCACGGAACTGAATTATCATCCACTCTGAATAAACACGTGTATTAGGCTATGCGTTTTTGGGTTTGATCTCTTCCTCACAAGGTAAAAACCTGGACTGCCTCACTCTAGTAGATTATGCGGTATTATATATTTCTGGAAGTCACCCTGCCCAAGCTGGGCGTCCAATGTGGTCAACCCACGCTTGTCTGAACCGCGGCCACGTTTTCCCCTGGCCAATCTGGGCGTCCAATGTGGTGTCACAGAAATTACAGTTTGATTAGGATGACCATATGTGTTTTTACCAGATTTATCACGATACAATGTGGGCTTCAAATGATAATGTCAGGCATGTGGACTCAATCAAAGGACTTTATTTCCCCCGATGAAAGAACAAATGTGGTTCTCTAGATACCGGTCGCGAGTAATCACAACAATGAAATAGCAAATGTGGATCGCAAATATGAGATGAGAGAGCAAATGTCGGAGAAAATACAGTATGAAGAATGTAGAAAAGATGGAGCAATAAGGCCTTTGCGCTCGTTTATCACAATAGCCCCTCCTCAAGTGTGATGTCAATCGTACTCAGGAGAGCTTAGACTTCTTGCTCGGGATTCTTTAATCCTTTTCCTCATCTTCGTTTTTCTCTCCGGTTTCCACCCTTTCCTCTACTTGTCCGTGCTCTTCGTCCTGCCTCATAGGATGACGGCTTAAAAAATCCGCTCCTACGTTATGTTTTCCTTGGATATAGTCCACTTGGAACGTGTAAGGTTGTAGAACAAGCGACCACCTCATCAGTCTAGCATTCAAATTCTTTGAATTGGCGAGGAAGGTCAGAGGTTGGTGATCACTCTGGATTGTAAATTTCCTTCCGTACAGGTATGCTTGAAATTTTTGTATTCCCCAGACGAGGGACAAACATTCCTTTTCGATTGTGGAATAGTTTTGTTCTGCTCGGTTTAACTTCCGACTCGCATATGCGACCGGAAATAGATTTGGGGGGCTTCTGTCATCTGGCTGTAGTAATGTAGCCCCGATTCCAATGTTACTGGCATCTGTGCGCAAGATGAATTTTCTAGTTAAATCCGGAAGCCGTAAAATAGGTTTTGTGGTGAGTTTCTCTTTTAAGAGTGCATATGCATGTTCACATTCTGCTGACCATGTCACTTTATCTGGGTTTCCTTTCTTGGTTAGCGACGTAAGCGGCGCACAGAGGCTATTAAAATCCTTTATATATCTCTGGTAGAATCCACAGAGAGATACAAATGACCGGACATCCCTTTTAGTGGACGGTCTCGGTGCATTTCTCAGCTTCTCAACGTTTCGAGTCTCGGGAAACATGGTCCCATGGGATATAGTATGTCCTAGGAATTCTAGCTGTTCACACCCAATTTGACATTTGGTTGGGCGGGCGGTTAGTCCCGCTTCTCTGAGTCTGTTAAACAGCAAGGATAGCGCTGATATATGTTCTTCAAACGATTCAGTAGCTACTAGGATATCATCCATAAAATTGCTGATGGCGGGATGATTCAAAGGATCCAATAACTTTCGCATCATCCTTGTGAAGACACTAGGAGCATTGTTCAGTCCAAATGGCATCACATTAAATTCGAAGTGTCCATCTGGAGTACTGAAGGCTAACAGATTCCTCACCTCAGCTTTTACCGGTATTTGATAGTACCCTTTACTGAGGTCGATCTTTGAAAAATAGCGAGCCCTGCTCAGCTTAGTAAATAGCTGGTTCTGGTCCGGTAACGGTTCTGGCTGGAACTGTGTTAACGCATTCAGCTGTCGGTAGTCGATGCACAGGCGGTGTTCTCCACTGGGTTTGCGTAACAGCACCACTCCCGCACTGTAAGGGGACTCCGACTTCGAAATTATGCCTTCCTTAAGTAAGTAATCAATTTCTTGCTTTAATGCCGTCGCCTTGGCATACGGAATCGGATAGGTTCTCATTCGGACGGGCGTAGGATCCGTGACTTCCATGTCAAACTCCATCAGGTTTGTCCGGCCCGGTTTGTCTGTCAGAGAGTCGGCGTGGTTTTCCATCAATCTCCTCACACTTTCTTGCTGGGCTTCCGTTAGGGTGGAGCTTATTTTCACATCTAAATGTGATTCCTCCTGTTTCACCGGGTACTCTACGGATGATAATGGCTCTTCTTCCATTTGCATAGCAATGGCCATAGTCATGAGGTGCGCTGGTTCGGCAGGGGCTCGCTCGTAAAACTTCTTAAGCAGATTTAAGTGATAAATTTTCTGCTTTCCGTTCACGGCGATTTTATAGTTGGTGCGAGAAATCTTTTCCGCCACTTTGTAGGGTCCCCTCCAGCAAATCTGCAATTTATTACTGCTACTTGGCAGAAGAAGTAGCACCTTCTCTCCTACTGCTAGTTCTCGGTCCTTCGCATTGCGATTGTAATATTTGGCATGTTTCCGCCTAGCCTCCCGTACTTTCGCTGTGGCTAATTCCCAGCCAGTCTTCAGGCGTTGTTTCAAGTCTGTGACGTACTGGAAGGCTGATGTGACAGTGTCGTCTGCCTTGGCATCTGTCCATGTTCTTAGTAATGCTTCTAATGGACCTTTAATAGGTCTTCCGAAGAGTAATGTGGCCGGAGGAACTCCAGTTGACGCATGCGGTACTTCCCTATAAGCAAATAATGCGGCAGGAAGATACTGATCCCAAGTTTCTGGCTTCTCCTGTGCCAACTTCCGAAGAATAGAGGTGAGCGTCCCGTTAAACCGCTCTACTTGCCCGTTACTTTGGGGGTGATAGGGCGAAGTATGGATATGCCTAGTCTTGAATATTCTAAGCACCTCCTCTGTCAACTTGCCTCTAAATTGTGACCCGTTGTCTGTGAGAATTTCATGCGGGAAGCCCAATCTAGTAAAGATATTCAGTAAAGCGTCAGCTACATGCACTGAGTCGCATGCTGGCATGGCTATGGCTTCGCCCCACATGGAACAGGTGTCCACTAAGGTAAGGATATGGGAGTTCCTCTTCTTATTAGTTCTCAGCAGAGGTCCAATTATATCCACGGCCACTCTTTCAAATGGGGTGCCCAAGATTGGCATCTCCCCAAGGGTCGCGGGTGCCGTCCAGTGTTTTGGTGCAACTTTCTGGCACTGAGGACAAGACTTGACGAAACGTTCAATGTCGCCGGTGATCCCTGGCCAATAATAGTGGCAGGCAATCCTTTGAGTCGTGGCGCTCATTCCCATGTGTCCACTAAATGGGATAGAGTGGCCCATCTCAAGCACCTGGTTCCTATAGGTTGCAGGAACTACTAATTGGTTGTGTTCCTGTCCTTCATTTCCAGCTCGGCGATACATCAATCCATTTTTCATAAAGAAGTCTCCCTTGGTAGGTGGGTTGTGTGTTCTAGGTAATTTTTTAAAACAGGGCGCCAGTGTGGAATCTTCCATTTGGGCCCTCTTCAATTCCTCGGGGAGGATATTGGTAGGAGGTTCCTGCTCTGCGTCTTTTCTTGACTGTCCTCTAGTCTGTACGGCCGCCATGACTAGTGGTTGAGTAGGTTCTCCAAGGAACACATATCTACATCCCAAGATTAAAGAGTAGATTGGTTCTTCCATGATAGCTGCACGAATCTCTCCTGTCACATAACGAGATTCCACTCTGATAAGTGCAATTGGCAGTGTCATGGGTGCAACATCCTTCGTCGGACCTTGGATGTCGACACTCTCTTCTGTTATCTGGTCAGGGGTGACAAGAGATGCCCTGACCACCGCATCAAAAGCAAGTCCTGTGTCATAAAGGCACTCCACAGATTGTCCGTTTACGAGGACTGATTCGATGACAGGAGGATGAGAAACGTTTCCGGTTCTCTGCTCCTTCCGGGGTGACGATTTTGTCTGCAGACAGGCAGCATGTTGGGGAGGAGGTCTGCGCTTGCACTCATTAGTGTTGTGATTGTTCAAGCGACAGTACTTGCACCATTTATCTCCCTGTCTCTGGTGTGGCGCAGCATTTTTCTTGTTTTGCTCTTTGTAGTTATCTTGTTTTGCGTGCTGTTTATGCGAGATGTGTGGTCCTTTGCTTTGTTGGTCTGGTTGGGAGCGAGCAGGTTGCTTTGGCGCCTGATCCGAAAACTTCTTTCTGGCTCCTTGAGACTCCATGAGAGCATTTTGGAATCGCTCTGCCAGTGTAAGAATATTTTCTAACCGGTCAGCGCCGTTTTCAGTGAGAAATCTACGCATTTCCACCGACATAGATTCTTTCAGTTGCTCTATCACAATCAGCTCTTTCAACCCGTCATAGTTCTCGGCAAAGTTTCCCAGTGTACACCACTTCACTAGGTAGTCTTCAATACGGGCTGCGAACTGTGAGAAAGTCTCTCCTGCATCCTTCCTAGAACCTCGAAATTTTTTCCGGTAAGCCTCTGAATGAAGCTCGTACCTCACCAAGAGAGCTTTTTTCAATGCCTGGTAGTCATCTTGCTCTCCGGCCGGAAGTTTATTAAAAACTTCGTAGGCGGCTCCTCTTAGGCCCGGGAAAGTTTCAAGTTCCACTTCCGTTCTTCAAGTCCAAACCCTGTTGCAAAGCGTTCAAAGCGGTCTAAAAAGGCGTCCATGGTATCATTCCTTTCTGAAAAAGGTTCCAGCGGAAAGTTCATGGCATTGGGTGGCGCAGGTTGCGAAGTAGGCACACCATCTGAGCGGGGTGAGTACCCTCCATCACAGTTGGAAGCCGCTGCACTTTTTGCCAGCTCTATTTGATTGGTCTGTCCCTGGATTTCCAGTTGCTTCATCATAAGTGCATGCTCTGCTGCGGCTTTCTCTTTTCGCTCCGCTGCTTCTGCTGCTTCTTTCCGCTCCGCTGCTTCTGCTGCGGCTTTCTCTTTCCGCTCCGCTGCTTCTGCTGCGGCCTTCTCTTTCCGCTCCGCTGCTTCTGCTGCGGCCTTCTCCATTGTAAGTTTCTGCATTTCCATCTCTCTTTCATGGAGTTTATCAGTTTCCTCGCTTACATATTTCATCAGGTCTTTTCCACTTAACCCGAATTCACGCCCTGCCCTGCTCCATCAAACTATTTCTAATTTTCGCAGCATCTGCCATGATATGCAGTACGGGTTTGCGAAGGGAAAAATTGGCAGTGACCTCCAAACAAATTTAATAGACTCGCACAAGTAATTATCTCTTTAAAACCAGCTAGGTTTAAATTAGTAATCAAGTTCAAATAGTTCTTAAAAATCACTCACTCAGCGTATTCTGAAAAATTAATTAACAGATTATCTCGAAGTTTCTATGAAAAATTTACTAAATATTTATGATAACAGTTTCTCCAGCAGTTACTGAAAAAAAAAAAAAATTTCAGTTCCCTACAGTATCCTCTGTTCTCAAAAAGTGTTTACTCTGTCCGTTTGATACTCAATTTAAAAAGTATCACTCGTGCTTTAGAGATATAAATTATCCCCCCTATGAAATAGACAAATTATAGTAAGTGTCAGTCTAGGAGATAATCCCTCGAAATGCCAACAAATTTTGCAATTATCGCAATTGTAAAGCAGGGATGAAATGTGATTTATCACACTTCTAAGTCCGGGTTCACTAATCCCAAGACGAGCCCCCAATTGTCGTGTGGTGAGTCACTGGGGCAACTACGACAGTAGTTTTTGCCAGGAATAGTCTATGAGATATTAGATATAAGGTCTCTAGAAATTGGCTCGTTAAGAAAGAAAAAAAGACCTATTCGAGATAGGGACAAGAAGACAGGAATGCGAATGCTTTCCACTAGACAGTGTTTTCTAATAAATTATGGAAAGAGTTCTGTTTCCCCACGACCTTAGCTTCTGCCCTTAGATCCCGTAAAGAAAAAGCCCCCAACCTCATCTGAGTAGAGAAAGGTTCCTATAGGTGAATATGTAACACCGACAGCACGAGTGATACATTAACAAACTCTTGATAATGATCAACTGATCGTTGGGTTTATTAATGAAATATCCACACATATAGGGTTAGTAATGGTTAGAACGTGATGATGGTGAAAGACGATTCACACAAAACACACAGATGAGATAATAAAATTACAGTTAATTAAGTAATAGTTAATTAAGGATGAACTGGTGTAGAGTGAAATGATGATGTGATATGATACGTGTTACCAAAATGGTGAGTACTCTACACAGTCCATGTGTCTCTAAATGCTTCTCCTAGATATGAGGATTCACATGTATGCATAAAATGTCCCAAGTTGTTATACGTTATGTCGAATGGGGTATCTCTAAGTCGAGGACGTTCTGATGAATACTGTTGTCGTACGGAGAACGCTGACGAGATATTTATGTATATTCCTTCACTGTTTGAGTATATCTCTGTAGTGTGGATCAACAGTTAATAGTTGTCATATGAACAAAAGGTCTGTGGTCTAATCTCCCGACGGTACTGGTCAGACTGGATATCTTCACGAAATGTTAGTGATATGTAGACTCATAATCTTGCGTATGTAGTCGTGATTCATATACTTTCGAGTCTGCTTCATAAAATGCGCTTAAGAGTGTGTTGCACGTGGTATAAATATGCGATTCCTCTTTTGAGCTCTTTTGCTTGACTTCAGATAATAATGATCTTTCGAGTGATTAGAGTTTATGATGACTCTGTATTGAACTTGTGATAACGATGTATTGAACTTGTGATAACTCTGTATTGAACTTGTGAGCAAGCAGTATATGGTGACGAAAAATGCTGCGTCCACCTTATGACTTGTGGGTGAGACAATATTCCTTTTAAATTGAGGAATGAAAGATGTCCTATGGCGAATTCTGCTAGCCAAATGTCCGTTTTTGATAACTTATTTCTGGTTAGACGTCAGACACGTTGCGTGTAGACTCAGACTTCTGATGAACTGAAGACACACAAAAGTCTTCGTAAGTTTTTCACATTTAACATCACTGGTTGACTTTCATTTAAACTACTGCTCATTATTCATCTCCCTCTCTCTGAGTTCAATTCTAATGATGTTAAATATCTTGTGCATGAGAGTGTGTGCATATGGGAGACTGTGATGATGATGATAAAGGTGAAATATGAACTATTAATTACCTTCTATCATCCTATCATCTTCTATGAAAATCTTCTGATTTTATTAATCAGTTATGCCAAGAATTATTTGAAACTTTATCTTCCGCACATTTTAGCTGTGAGGTTAAAATAAACAAAATTAAGAAAATGTATTAATAAGTATAAGATCTACTAACCTTCTTTTCCCTTCGCAAAATCCTTTAAGAACACAATTAATCACGGAACTGAATTATCATCCACTCTGAATAAACACGTGTATTAGGCTATGCGTTTTTGGGTTTGATCTCTTCCTCACAAGGTAAAAACCTGGACTGCCTCACTCTAGTAGATTATGCGGTATTATATATTTCTGGAAGTCACCCTGCCCAAGCTGGGCGTCCAATGTGGTCAACCCACGCTTGTCTGAACCGCGGCCACGTTTTCCCCTGGCCAATCTGGGCGTCCAATGTGGTGTCACAGAAATTACAGTTTGATTAGGATGACCATATTTTTTTTACCAGATTTATCACGATACAATGTGGGCTTCAAATGATAATGTCAGGCATGTGGACTCAATCAAAGGACTTTATTTCCCCCGATGAAAGAACAAATGTGGTTCTCTAGATACCGGTCGCGAGTAATCACAACAATGAAATAGCAAATGTGGATCGCAAATATGAGATGAGAGAGCAAATGTCGGAGAAAATACAGTATGAAGAATGTAGGAAAAGATGGAGCAATAAGGCCTTTGCGCTCGTTTATCACAATAGCCCCTCCTCAAGTGTGATGTCAATCGTACTCAGGAGAGCTTAGACTTCTTGCTCGGGATTCTTTAATCCTTTTCCTCATCTTCGTTTTTCTCTCCGGTTTCCACCCTTTCCTCTACTTGTCCGTGCTCTTCGTCCTGCCTCATAGGATGACGGCTTAAAAAATCCGCTCCTACGTTATGTTTTCCTTGGATATAGTCCACTTGGAACGTGTAAGGTTGTAGAACAAGCGACCACCTCATCAGTGCATTCAAATTCTTTGAATTGGCGAGGAAGGTCAGAGGTTGGTGATCACTCTGGATTGTAAATTTCCTTCCGTACAGGTATGCTTGAAATTTTTGTATTCCCCAGACGAGGGACAAACATTCCTTTTCGATTGTGGAATAGTTTTGTTCTGCTCGGTTTAACTTCCGACTCGCATATGCGACCGGAAATAGATTTGGGGGGCTTCTGTCATCTGGCTGTAGTAATGTAGCCCCGATTCCAATGTTACTGGCATCTGTGCGCAAGATGAATTTTCTAGTTAAATCCGGAAGCCGTAAAATAGGTTTTGTGGTGAGTTTCTCTTTTAAGAGTGCATATGCATGTTCACATTCTGCTGACCATGTCACTTTATCTGGGTTTCCTTTCTTGGTTAGCGACGTAAGCGGCGCACAGAGGCTATTAAAATCCTTTATATATCTCTGGTAGAATCCACAGAGAGATACAAATGACCGGACATCCCTTTTAGTGGACGGTCTCGGTGCATTTCTCAGCTTCTCAACGTTTCGAGTCTCGGGAAACATGGTCCCATGGGATATAGTATGTCCTAGGAATTCTAGCTGTTCACACCCAATTTGACATTTGGTTGGGCGGGCGGTTAGTCCCGCTTCTCTGAGTCTGTTAAACAGCAAGGATAGCGCTGATATATGTTCTTCAAACGATTCAGTAGCTACTAGGATATCATCCATAAAATTGCTGATGGCGGGATGATTCAAAGGATCCAATAACTTTCGCATCATCCTTGTGAAGACACTAGGAGCATTGTTCAGTCCAAATGGCATCACATTAAATTCGAAGTGTCCATCTGGAGTACTGAAGGCTAACAGATTCCTCACCTCAGCTTTTACCGGTATTTGATAGTACCCTTTACTGAGGTCGATCTTTGAAAAATAGCGAGCCCTGCTCAGCTTAGTAAATAGCTGGTTCTGGTCCGGTAACGGTTCTGGCTGGAACTGTGTTAACGCATTCAGCTGTCGGTAGTCGATGCACAGGCGGTGTTCTCCACTGGGTTTGCGTAACAGCACCACTCCCGCACTGTAAGGGGACTCCGACTTCGAAATTATGCCTTCCTTAAGTAAGTAATCAATTTCTTGCTTTAATGCCGTCGCCTTGGCATACGGAATCGGATAGGTTCTCATTCGGACGGGCGTAGGATCCGTGACTTCCATGTCAAACTCCATCAGGTTTGTCCGGCCCGGTTTGTCTGTCAGAGAGTCGGCGTGGTTTTCCATCAATCTCCTCACACTTTCTTGCTGGGCTTCCGTTAGGGTGGAGCTTATTTTCACATCTAAATGTGATTCCTCCTGTTTCACCGGGTACTCTACGGATGATAATGGCTCTTCTTCCATTTGCATAGCAATGGCCATAGTCATGAGGTGCGCTGGTTCGGCAGGGGCTCGCTCGTAAAACTTCTTAAGCAGATTTAAGTGATAAATTTTCTGCTTTCCGTTCACGGCGATTTTATAGTTGGTGCGAGAAATCTTTTTCCGCCACTTTGTAGGGTCCCCTCCAGCAAATCTGCAATTTATTACTGCTACTTGGCAGAAGAAGTAGCACCTTCTCTCCTACTGCTAGTTCTCGGTCCTTCGCATTGCGATTGTAATATTTGGCATGTTTCCGCCTAGCCTCCCGTACTTTCGCTGTGGCTAATTCCCAGCCAGTCTTCAGGCGTTGTTTCAAGTCTGTGACGTACTGGAAGGCTGATGTGACAGTGTCGTCTGCCTTGGCATCTGTCCATGTTCTTAGTAATGCTTCTAATGGACCTTTAATAGGTCTTCCGAAGAGTAATGTGGCCGGAGGAACTCCAGTTGACGCATGCGGTACTTCCCTATAAGCAAATAATGCGGCAGGAAGATACTGATCCCAAGTTTCTGGCTTCTCCTGTGCCAACTTCCGAAGAATAGAGGTGAGCGTCCCGTTAAACCGCTCTACTTGCCCGTTACTTTGGGGGTGATAGGGCGAAGTATGGATATGCCTAGTCTTGAATATTCTAAGCACCTCCTCTGTCAACTTGCCTCTAAATTGTGACCCGTTGTCTGTGAGAATTTCATGCGGGAAGCCCAATCTAGTAAAGATATTCAGTAAAGCGTCAGCTACATGCACTGAGTCGCATGCTGGCATGGCTATGGCTTCGCCCCACATGGAACAGGTGTCCACTAAGGTAAGGATATGGGAGTTCCTCTTCTTAGTTCTCAGCAGAGGTCCAATTATATCCACGGCCACTCTTTCAAATGGGGTGCCCAAGATTGGCATCTCCCCAAGGGTCGCGGGTGCCGTCCAGTGTTTTGGTGCAACTTTCTGGCACTGAGGACAAGACTTGACGAAACGTTCAATGTCGCCGGTGATCCCTGGCCAATAATAGTGGCAGGCAATCCTTTGAGTCGTGGCGCTCATTCCCATGTGTCCACTAAATGGGATAGAGTGGCCCATCTCAAGCACCTGGTTCCTATAGGTTGCAGGAACTACTAATTGGTTGTGTTCCTGTCCTTCATTTCCAGCTCGGCGATACATCAATCCATTTTTCATAAAGAAGTCTCCCTTGGTAGGTGGGTTGTGTGTTCTAGGTAATTTTTTAAAAACAGGGCGCCAGTGTGGAATCTTCCATTTGGGCCCTCTTCAATTCCTCGGGGAGGATATTGGTAGGAGGTTCCTGCTCTGCGTCTTTTCTTGACTGTCCTCTAGTCTGTACGGCCGCCATGACTAGTGGTTGAGTAGGTTCTCCAAGGAACACATATCTACATCCCAAGATTAAAGAGTAGATTGGTTCTTCCATGATAGCTGCACGAATCTCTCCTGTCACATAACGAGATTCCACTCTGATAAGTGCAATTGGCAGTGTCATGGGTGCAACATCCTTCGTCGGACCTTGGATGTCGACACTCTCTTCTGTTATCTGGTCAGGGGTGACAAGAGATGCCCTGACCACCGCATCAAAAGCAAGTCCTGTGTCATAAAGGCACTCCACAGATTGTCCGTTTACAGGACTGATTCGATGACAGGAGGATGAGAAACGTTTCCGGTTCTCTGCTCCTTCCGGGGTGACGATTTTGTCTGCAGACAGGCAGCATGTTGGGGAGGAGGTCTGCGCTTGCACTCATTAGTGTTGTGATTGTTCAAGCGACAGTACTTGCACCATTTATCTCCCTGTCTCTGGTGTGGCGCAGCATTTTTCTTGTTTTGCTCTTTGTAGTTATCTTGTTTTGCGTGCTGTTTATGCGAGATGTGTGGTCCTTTGCTTTGTTGGTCTGGTTGGGAGCGAGCAGGTTGCTTTGGCGCCTGATCCGAAAACTTCTTTCTGGCTCCTTGAGACTCCATGAGAGCATTTTGGAATCGCTCTGCCAGTGTAAGAATATTTTCTAACCGGTCAGCGCCGTTTTCAGTGAGAAATCTACGCATTTCCACCGACATAGATTCTTTCAGTTGCTCTATCACAATCAGCTCTTTCAACCCGTCATAGTTCTCGGCAAAGTTTCCCAGTCCCCCCCAAAAAACCCCC